>JAHZNC010001666.1:0-76561 GCA_027744095.1 Zhuqinia jingwanae
TTTTTTTTGACAGGAAGGGAGCTAATTTTAGAACATGTTTTGTTATGTGTGTTGCATAAATTTACATTATTATAAAAGTCAAATGTGGCTACGTAAATATGCCACAAATTATAAACTTCTCTGAACTTACTATAATAAAACGAATTTTGTTTTAATCAACATTCGCTTTTTGATGTACAATTTTTTTTAAACCGGTGATAAATAAAAGTTTAAAAAAGAAAGTGGCATTAGCTGAAATAAATGGAACATGCAATAATGTGGGACAAACATTTTGGTTGACAATAATTTTAAAATTCAATTTTGAACGGCGCGTATGGAATTAATTTTTAATGTGAAAGTTCATGTTCTCTTCTTGCACAAAATCCCTCCGACGCAAAGCAAGCCTTTTTCACGCAATATGGTCATCGTTCCGTTAAATTTTATGAAATTTACAACTACTCGTCAACAGTAAATTTGTATAATTTATTTGCACCTTGCACATGTGCGCGTACGCTGGCGATTTCCGTTCAAAATATTGGGGCTTACTTGGAGGAACTTTCTCCAATGGAACAGCCAACAGCCTCAACAAACAATTACCTAGGATCATTTCTTGCCAACGGAAGCAGGAGAAATGGTTATCATCGTGATGACGAAGTGCCCCTCGCTGGAGCAATCAGCTATGGCATGGATCCAGCTACAAATGGAGCGCCCTCCCTGTTGTCATCATCCGCAGCAGGGGTGGGTCCTCCACTCACGGCAAATAAAAAGTTTCGCTCGTTATCCGCAACATCATCGCCATACACTAGTAATTACCGGATACCAAACTCTCAGGTAGGAACACCAAACAGGCATATTCAAAAAAGTCATCATAACAATGGGGCTCCAGGAGGAGGGAAGCCTGTATATATAACTCCAAATTCATCCCCTTACCACCACCACGTCCCTGCTGGGAACAATAACGTTGCCAAATCTAGTATCCATCGTAGTTTAGGTCAGCTCAGTGAGAGCGGCAATGGGATAGATCAGATTGCCAATTTAATTGATATCGATTTTGAAGTAGGCGGGGCAAGTGGTCGTTACCACAGATCCCCTTATGCGAACCGCAGTCCTCATTTCAAAAAGTCATCTGTAGATATCAGCACAGACTATGGAGAAAGCAGTAGTGAGACTATTATGGAGGAAACTGATAATGGAGACATGAACACATCCTCGACTTCAGTGGCGAAAAATGACAGCAGTAGCTTTTGGACAGCAATGTATGACTATGACGCTCGGATGGATGACGAGCTTACCCTACGACGTGGCAACATTGTCACCGGAGCTGTAATTTCCATCATTCATCGTGATCTCAAATCTTCGAATGGTAAGTGTATTCTTCGTTTTTATCTTCAAATTGCAAATCATCTTTTCTTACTCAGATAATATACCTGATTGATAAATTATCATAGCAAGATAGGCAAATGGGTTTCATTTTATATTCATGAAATACATAGGATGCTCCTCTTTATACATATTTATATTGCAGAAAAATAATCTTTTGGGAAATGGAAAAAAAATAAATGTATTCAAGTTGATTTGATTGTGGCTTTATAAAGTATAATTTCTGCTTTAGTTTCATCATGAATTGTAGGTATCATCCATGTATGTGATAAAACTACATTTTTTCCCATTTTCTAATTATTTATAAATTGTTTTTACAAGTTGAACCCGTGATCTATCATGACGTTAAATCCTTAATAGCCAGGTTTCTGTTTCTGAGAGTTCCCACAAGTAAACAGCATAGTCTCATGATCATGATCATCATCATCATCAGTGAAGTGATGGCGATAGCAAATCTAAATTTATCCCGAGCGTAGGCTATCCATCCGTATCCTGTATTCCTGTCCCGTCCATATGCATTATGAATTGAATAATATAATGTTTTATAAATATTGCAATTGCAAAAATATATGGTGTATTGTTGTACATACATGGAAGGGAACATGTAATTCATGAGAATTCGATGCTGAAGGAAGAGCAAAAAAATATGTTTTCTATAGCCTCCTCATGGTCTGAAGTTTGTACTCTCTACCACCTCAAGGTCTACGAGGGTTTTGTTGAATATGGTTTTACTTTTTGCATGTACGCACAATGTAAAATATACAATAAGTTACAAACAACAATACATTCGTTGTATTGTGTGAATTTTACTTTTATTTCTTGCTGCTGGGTCTGGGTATGTATGTATGGGTACGTACGTATGTATCTGTTTTTTGAAAAGGTGTAGTAGTACTCACAGGGTTGTTGTGATTGTTGAACGTGAATGAAAATTTGCATCAAAATATATTATTGTGTGTTGCATCTTTCGATTTACGTAAAATATTACTACAGTAAATCTCAAATCAACATGGTTTATCACGCGTTAGCAATACTAATGCAGGAATGTATAGCTTTGTACTTCGTACTACTACTACTGCTGCCGTCATTTTATTTTTATTTTGAAAATTTCATTCTATGTATTCTTGTTTGTTTTATTTATTATTCATTCACAAAAAAGTCAGTAAAAAAAGATTTTGTATTTTTTTTGACAATATAATTCCTTTGCAAAAATTTAAAGGTCCAAATCACTTTTGACACTAAGTTTAACAGGAATTTGAAGTTATTTTTGTTGGTTTTTTTACCAAGGCTTCCGAGGATCAATATTGTAGCTCTGAAATCGGAATAATCAAAATTCATGTTATGTGGTAGATATTTGCATTCACTCAATAACGCAAAACGGTCTTGCTGTTGTATTCTCCAAATCTCTAGCAATTTAATGTTATCCGTATAAAAGTTATATCACCATATAATGTAAAAAAAAAGTCAAAGAGAGATCCAATCATCCATCAATTTCAATCCACTTTTCTCCGCTATCATGAACGTGTAACAACAAGCGTATATATATGTACTCTACGATGTCGCTGTCATGCTTTCACAAGACGGCTGATGTTATTTTTTTGCTCATATTTATGCTGCTGCTTTTCTCTGTGCGAATGATAAATGGAGAAACCCAAATTCTTTAGCCCATAACATTATTCTGCTTTCCATTATACATACATGTCAGAAAATATGTTGCTGCTACTACTTCAAGTAAATTCATGAATTATTGCAAACTATTTATGTATGTTATTTCCAGCATCCAGTCTTTACATGTCCGTCTATCATAAAAGCTTTGGAGAGAGACCAAGTGTGAGGGCGATGGATAGAAAAAAAAGGGAGAAAAGAGTAGCGACATTTACGATCAGTACTCCAGGGTTGTATACATACCATATATTTGGAAGGTCGTGTCATTTTCGGAAAGCAATTTATCTGTATGTATCCCTAGTGTGAATGCTGTTGTCAGTCTGTTTTGCTTTTTAAATGGAATTTGGTTTAAGAGTAGATTGTGTGTAGTCCTTTAGGAACTTCTTTGAAAACTGGAAAACTTTTTTTTGAGAGGCTTATTGGAGTTTCCGAATTTTTTGTGAAAGATAAATTCTGTTTCTTTCTATATTCGTATCCCTTGCGTTTTACTCTAGAATATTTTTTTCTTCTTTTTTTTGGGACATATTTGGAGGAGTATAATTTTTTACACAACACTTTTTATGTCTACTTATTTTTTGTTATGGTTTATGTTGTTGTTGCCGAAAAAAGTTAAAATAGGTATAATGCAAACACAAGGTACATACATATAATAATATGGTATGGTGGTGATGGTGTGTGCTTTTTTGGTACTTGATGATTGTACTTATATATCCCAACAAAGTGTAAATACGTCCAAGGAGGAGTATAAAGTGTGTGGGATCAAAAAAGGCTTTGCATGGAGAATGATGTGAATGTGAAGTGGGGCGAGTGGTGAATGAATGAATTGTAAGCACACCATGAAATTTTGTGTACCCGAAACACAGAATTATTTGGGTATGACGACAGAGACGAACTTACCTAAACATTATAATGTACATATTGTAATGGTTATGTGCATTCTTCATAGTTGTGCTATTTTTTTACATCATCACGGTGCACAGCCAACCATCGTAAATGCTTGCTATTGCTAACTTATTATTATTATGCATACTTTCTAAAACTCAATCTTTACTTACATAATAGTTTAAATTCAAATAAATAGTTGACTCCATCATGTCTACAGCCCTACAATGATGTACGCGTCATACAAGCAAATTCTCTGTGTATATGAAGTCTATTACTACACACGCAAGTTGCAAGGAAGGATGCATACCCACTAGCAGTTTTTACTAGTAAACTGTATGCTAAATATGGCGGTACATACATTTTTATATCGGAGAAAACTCGTGGAACCAAAAAGGCGAACACGAGTGTAGAGAGAGAAGGAAAATTTCACTGCTTTTAGCAGCAAAGCTTTTGCTCTGCATTGAAAAATAAGCAAGGCTTCCAAAAAGTGGTGGAAGACTTTTGATGCCTATGAAGCGAGAAAATATTCCCCTTGACACTCATTCACTCGCCCATCCAGGATTGATATCGAAAGCGGAAAAGTGATCGCAGAGAGAAGGAGAACACGAGTGTTCTTAGGTGTTTTGCGTCCGCTTTTATTTGCGGCGACGAACGAACATGCTAGTAGTACTATACTATAGTATTTACATGTATGTATGTATATACATACGAAAATTCGTTTATGGAAATATAGGCTTTTGTTGTAGTAGTAATAGTAATATTGGATTTGTGTATGTAAGAGTTTTGTTTTATGTAACAAAAAGGCAATTCAGTTACACTGGCACACGGCTAACATTTACGCATTCTTCGTATTTTCTGTTGGTTGTTAAATTTTGTGCATACACTTGAAAGAATATAAGTGTAAAAAAAAACCAAAGAATTTTCTGCACACGGAGATGAAAAAGTAGTTTTACTGAATAGCAGACAGCACAGTTTTTTTTTCAGACATATAACATAGATATATTTATACAAAAGTCTACTTTTATAAGCTGTACGTGTATTACAATAGCAAAAAAAGAATTGGCTAAAAATATAACATACATAAATACATACAGCATGTGTGTGGCTAGAGGGGTAGTTGTTCTTTTTTTGTCCGTCGTCCATTCATTTTGAATGTATGTAGCTGTTAGTACCCTTTTTGTTATGTAGCGGAAAAACAACAACAATAACAACAACAACGCCATGTTTACTACTATTTTTTTCGGAAGGAAATAAAACTACATCAACATGGAACAAAGAAAGAAATACAGCATATTATTATTATACATATGTATTTTCAGTTTGGATTTACGTAACCCTTTGCCATGTTGTTCCATTTTTTGTTTGTCTTTTCGCATGAGAGAATAGCTGAAATATACACATGTATGAAACAGCGTCTTTTTCAGAGGAAACAGAAATTTGAAAACATTTATGGGGATGTTGGACATGTGTAGGCACACATTCCTTTCTCACATGGCTAGCTGAATTTGTGTATAGTATTTATACTTTTATACTATTACATGTACATGAATGTAAACATGCTTTTGAATTGGAGCATTGTAAGGAAGTTGAAGGAAGTACAGGAAGCTGAAATAAAAGAAGAAACAGCAGACGAAGGTATTAGGTACTTCTTGACATTTTCTGCGTTTTGGGTTATCCAAGTTGTTTCAAATTGTACATGGCGGTGGAGCACGTAAAACACAATCGATGCAGTAGACGTCTAAAAAAATTACTTAATAGTAAATAATGTCTACATTCTTCCACTCCGAGAGGTTTTTGCAGGGTTTTTGTTGCTTCAGGAGATATATGTTGTTTTTCTTAAAAGTGACAGTAGTGTAGAGGACTAATGTATCCATATTATACCTATGTGCATACACCTCAATTCCCTTTAGCAGTAGTTGATTTTACTGAAATTGTTGCAGTGCCTATGTCTCTGTCACTTTCCCTCTTGTTCTACACAATGACATCTCTAATTTGGGGTATTGGACAAGTTGACTAAAACGAAAACAGGAAATAGAACTGTCGGGGAGGAGAATTTCTTTTGCTGCTTGAATGGAAGTAGTAAGAGGAGCGTAGTAGTACCATTCGTATATGTGCACAGTAGTACATTGTGGAATGGCGTGCCGTGTTGAGGAAAAATTATTGGTTGTAGTTGGTGTATTCACCCAGTAGTAAGTCACATGATGAGGAAGGGAAAATGCTCGTGCTTTTAGTGGTAGAGACTGATTGTCGTCTTAGTGGAAAGCAAGCTGTTTGGATGATGATAATGATGATGATTATGATGGTGGAAGGAAGAGGAAAATCCTAACGGTAAAAGGATATATAATTTCGCACAAGCACATAAACATGTACGTAATAGAAATCAGCTTTCTTCAGCTGTAATATGTCATTGCGATGATGAGGTTATGTGATATGTGTGGTTTGAAAAACGGAATAATATATGTAATAACAATAATAATGTGAACCTTTACTTTATTATTAAGTAGACGTCGTATCAGAGAATATCACTAAAGAAAGTTGTGGCGTTGGTAGCTTAATCGTGGCACTATGATATACATGCTTACATAAAGGCGCGACATGCAATAATAGTAGCATAATATGTAGGTATATATATAAAGTTATAAAGTAGTATAAAGGGATACCAAATGATGTAAGTTTGTATATTATTGTGAAGGAATACTTCTCCCACGTTTGCCATTTCCACCATTTTCTCGTTCATTTACTTTTCTTTTCTTTCTTTTGCTGTAAGAGAGAGAGAGAGAAAGAGAGAAAATTGTCGGGTCAACTGGAGGAGAAAAGAACTAATAACGTTTTCTAGTTGTGTCATGTCCTTCTCGTTAGATTCGAATTGGATGGGTAAAAAAGTGTATAGGTATATACTTTTTTGTTACTGCAGACTGCAGACTGGCACACTGTTATAGTGCGATTAGTTATAAGTTATAAGTTATAAAAGTTGTGGGTAGATAGATGGGAAATATATTGAGAAGGCAATATACTCACGTGTATATATAATGTACATACTTATAATATGTATATGTAACTCAATTCAAGGCGAAAAAAAATGATGGCTTTCCAGTTTCATGGTCTTGGCTGTTGTGGGTGTGAGCCATTGCCAGTAGCAGTGCTTTATATCATATCATCGTATTTTCGTATTTACTTCACAAACTTACACCAAAATATAACACCATAATAACTTTGGATTATTATTATGTGAAAAATAAATAGCACGGCTATGACTGGAAGGAGAAAATCTTCCATTTTTTGGACATGTTGTACGAGGTGATAAAAACGGGAAAAGGAGAAGAAAAAGGCATGTTGGTTAAGACCGAGGGGGATTCTCATCAAGGAATATTATAACGAGTCATATTTTCTCATAAAATTTCATCATGGTCACAACAACGATGTGAAATGGAGAAAAACACCGGAATCACTTTTGCAAAAAAGTTTTCTTGTATCTCAAAAAAGCAGCGTGGTTGTAGGTCTTGGCATGACTGTTGTTGTTGGTAGAAGTTTTTTTTAAACGTGTGGTTCAAGTTTTTTTTCTTGACTTTTCACGGGGGATTGGAATTGACGACAAACAAACATGGTTTTCTTGGAAATTATGTTTGCTTTTCAAGTTGATATATATATATGTACCAATATTACACAATATAAGGATGAAAACACATACATGCATACATAATATCCACCTTATACAATAAATATACAACAGAAATGAACCCACAATAAGCATAATAATGATAGACTGTGAAGCTCATATGTGTAGGCGTGTATATCCTGGATAATGATGCATTGTTAGAAGAGATTATATTTTTTGTAGCAACTTCTGAAACCCTTATTATTGCAGTGTATTTTATAGACATACCAATACAATTCCATGTATAGGAAATGCAACTTATTTAATTTTCTTTCTTTTGCAGTGCTAATTTCTGAAGAAATTGGACCTGGAGATGATCTTTCGAATAAAACTCTGAAAATAACTGACTTTGGTTTGGCAAGAGAGGTTTACAACACGACGAGAATGTCGGCTGCTGGAACTTACGCGTGGATGGCACCCGAAGCCATCAGAAACTATCAATTTTCAACAGCGTCCGACGTGTGGAGGTAAGAGCACATTTATTATTTTAACCCGTAATTAATTTCCAGCCCGGGTATATTTACGCTGCGAAGAATATAAGCCAAAATTTGTGACATAAATTTGTGTACATGTATGTATGTAAACTGTGTACACATGTCATTGCTAGATATCTGGTATGAGCAGATTAAAAGAGAAACCCGTAAGTGTTTAGATAATAAATTAGGTAGATTTAAAGCAACGGCACAACAACAATAGCTTCTCCACTTTCCTGGTTTGGTTTGCATACTCAAGTATTTAGTATGTATCTCGTCCTGTGGACATAAATATGGAAATGCTGGATCTAATTTGCTGGAGATCTCTACAACTTACGTGCGTAGGTAACTTAACGATTCAAATACATGTTATCAGTCACTTACGCAAAAGGTAGTTTCAGACATGAAACTCGGAAGCTGTGGAATCTTGTCTCTTATTTTATTATGCACGTAAGCTTGTGGCTGAAAACTTCCAGTTATTTTCAGTTTTAAGAAGAGTGAAGCATATGTTGTATGCTGTTGCTGGTTACTTTTAGTTTTCTTAATTAGGAAGACTGTTGTGGTTGTGGCATGTGAATTTTTATCTGCTGATGAAGATCAGAATGTTGTGATGTACGCACACGTTAATGAAGTAGGTATATATATATATATATAGTGAGGAGAATTTCGTCAGAACCTCGTTCCAGCGTTAGATTACTCGTGACGTTAGTCCTGAGTCTCGAGTTATTTGACAAAATGTAGAAAACTACATTTGATTGCATTTCGCTCGCAAACAATCTGAATTGGAGCTAAAAATATCCCGAATAAATGAACGCTTTCAGTTTAACTTAATATATTATGTAACTAGCAACCTCCAAAAACAATATACATATGCATCTACCTTTCCCTTCTCAACAAATTTTATGCCTGCCGTTGGAAATATTGTCTTCTTTTATATTTATTTGTGTGCTCATCTAGTGAAACGTTTCAATCAAACTGCTGTTATGCACTAATGGAATACCCTGATACACCTACGTAATTTAATTTGTGCGAAAATGTAAAAAAAATATCTGGTTATATAAGAGCACGAAAAAATACACACTTTTTATAAATTCATTGAAATAAATTCGATTTTTTGTAACGTTAAGTATAAATAGTTGAAGATTAATTTAGGGAGATAAAATATTTGCCTGAAAATATTGATTACAGTGGATAATATTAATGCTACATGTGTACACAATATATTCTGTACTTCCCAAACCTAAATTGCTAAAGTGTGGCAATTAAGACGGAAATTAAGTGCGCCTTAAACATATACAATCACAATATCTATAATTAAAAAAATTGACAGCAGCTTACATCCTGAAATATCTATAAACTGATGTTTGCCTACTGAGTTATATTAATGCATAAATTAAGTGTTCGTTTTATTACGTTGTGATGTCACAAAATCAAATAGTAGACACCTCTGACTTTATTACATGCCTACATGTGTAACTGCACTGACTATGTAAATATTCAAAATTGTATAGCAGTAGCAAAGAGTACACATAGTTATAAGATCCGTGATGATAAGTGCAATAGCCTCATTATCACCATCACTATCATCAGTCTGCTAACAAAACAATGGTACACGTACAATTAGAAGTTATACAAGTGATAAAAACTTTGCACAAAAAACACGTGTGCATAGTAGTGCATAGGCTGCAACAGTGCTGCAGTGTGCAAACAATCAATGTAAAAAATTTAAGTAATGTAAAATGTCTAGTACAGTAGGTAGGTGCATATATGTAGATACGCTACAATGCAGTTCAACACTCAAGCAACAGGATTTGGGTTTCGAGGTTTCTTATTACAGTATTGTTATTTTGTTATATGATTTTACGATTATGTAGCAACCATAATATTTATTTGGCCGTAATGTCCTGTTGTACACGTAAAATTATCATTTTTTTCTTGTATTTACTGACAATGTAATTCACCAAGGAATGTTGTATATATGCATACCTAAATGATAAGTTGTTGAAGGGCTGGGAATTTGATAAAGAAAAAGTGAAAGTGCAAAACTAGTTTCAAAAATAGAACAGGATCTTGCTGGCTTTTTTGCTTGTTTTTTTTACAAACGGAACTTAAATGATGTTCTCATATAGCTACTGGGAATTTTGTTGGAATAATTAATTACATTAAAAAGGATGTGTGGTTGAGTTTATAAATTATGGAATTGCATAATATAATATGTGCGTGCGCAACGCACAAACATGTTTGATGCTAATCGATAACATATGATTAGGTATTCTTGGCCTTTGATTCTTGGAAAATACGTCTGTGTAAAAAAAATTAGAGTTTACCTTTATACGCGTGTGAATATATCACATGCATCGATCTATTGGCTCATATTAGGCCGTTGATCTTTGAATGATATGATATAAGATGGTACTTAATGCTCGCCACGCGAGACGACTAGATGACCAATGACCACTCACCTTTTCATATGGTGCAAATTGCACGATATGTTACATAAGATGGGTGTGTGACGCTCAACAATTAGGGACATGACATGAAAAATATATAAAGTGTTGATAAAACAAAGTAGCCTCAGAAAAGACTAACGTCACCACTATCCCTGGTACTATCTTGTGTGCCTTGTTAAAAACATAAAGCTAAAATGATGCCAAGCTACCATATAACAAGGTCAATATTATTCCAATGCATTAAAGTGATTTCACGCACTATCATCATCATCATCACTAAAATACGTCATAGTAGTCACAAATTGGCACAGTGGCAAAGTACAAGTACAACACTACACAAAATGTTCTATTCTTTACATTAAGTGTCTCTGTAATAATATCACACGTATCAATCATTTCCATCATTCATCAATCTCTCTTCTTCAGCAGTTCATATATTAATTAGTCAATTTTATTACTTTTATAATTTTATCGCCCATCGGGATAAAAAAAATATTGCGCATTGGATCGGGTTTTCCAATGGTCACATTTAAACCTTGAATTAATTTCAGAACTGTTAAAGACAATTTACATTGTTCATTAAGCACAGTAATAAAAGCTTGTTTCATGTTCATTGCAATTAATATGAAACGTGAAGGAGCAATGAAATCTAACAGGATGTAGAAAATATGGCATAATAATAAATGAAACTATATTTATCCACACCTGCGACTTTATCCCACGAATATATGCCTATATAGCATTTCAATTTTTCAATACAAATAATATGTTGCATGAACTACGCACGCACTCAACGCTAAATAAAGATGAGCAGATGTGTATGTAAAAGTGTAACGATCTTTGCGTCCTTGTGTCTGCATAGGTAAGCATTCGCAGCATTCCTTTTTGCCGATCAGGTCAAGCGTGAAGCAGAAAAAAAAATTGCATTTATTGGATTCTTCCCTTCATTTCATTGTACATCTTTTAATTAGATTGGAATTACCCAAGAAAAATGGCCATCTGTTTCCGGTGGTGAAGGTGGTAGTAGTAGCTGAGAGAGAGAGGGGAGAACGAACACATTGTAAAGATTGATGCTGACATGAACGAACGAAGCATTATATTTGTTGTTTTCCTCTGCCTGCTCCTGCTCCTGTTCCGTATGGAATGAACAGTGGAATTTGAGGATTGTGATTTGCGATAGCAGTAGTCGTGAAAAATAAATGGAAGTATTTATCCATGTATCCAACCATAAAAAAATGTACGTACACAGACACAGACACACATATACAAACAGATATTTTTATGGTAGCATCCATACCTTTAAAACTCATTCAGTCTGCTTTATTAGACACTCTTTCATTACCTTACAATAATACACGGTAACAAAATTGTTTAATGTATGTACCTCTCTCTTCTCTTGCTTTGCGACGTACCTTCATCGTCCTCTCTAACTCGTACCGTTGTCGTACCTTCATGTATTGTTTCTTTGTTCATTTTCATCTCGCCTAAAATCTTCGGATTGAACATTAGCATCACGTCGTGGTACACAAAACAAGCATTTAACTAGCCATTCAAGCAAACATGACTTTCTTTTCAAGCAATAACTAAAATGTGGCTTTGCCATTTATTTGGCAATAAGCTGAATAAAAGTAATACTACTGTGTAATAGCTTAAAGTTTATATGTAGGTAATTATTAAAGCTTAAATAACAATATAGTGTAATAATAAAGCACGCTAGCTTTAACAACAATTTCTCGCCTTGCCCCTAAATGTATGTCTGATTTGGCAGAAAAATGCCATTCTGCTCAATCCTATCCTTGTTTTTCACAGAAAAGTGATTGTATGAAATTGGTCTCTTAATAATAGACACGTTCTTCAAAACAAAAACAACATTTTGTATAGGTGCTGGTGAGGTATGTAGGTATGTTGTAATGTATTTGTTATTGCCGCATAGTTACTTCCCTTTGTTTTTGAAAAATTCATATAATTTATTATCCCGATAAAATGAACACGCACGGAAAAAAAAATCTGCACTGTGACTGCATGTATATGTTGTGAACCAGCGAACATCTGCCTTTAATGGTTGACTTCCCTTTCTTTGACGTTTTAGTAATAACGAAAATATGTGTAGAGATAAAAGTACTGCTTTTGATGATGATGATGATGATGATGCTGCTGCTGCTGTATATAATATGCCATGTAACAAATAATAATTATTGCCACTTTAAAATTTTTATTGTGCATGTGCCGTGTGTGCTTACCTTCAACCTTAAAAAGTCAACAAAGCACACTAGTTTCATGCTTGCTTTTTCAGATTCCTTTCTTTAATCGTCTTTTCCATTATCTTGCATTTTTATTGCTTCATTTTGTCTTTGTTTTCACAAATTCTTAATTGGTTTTTCATGCTTCTGTATTTTGTTATTTTCGTCTGTTTGTCGCTTTTATTGAGAATTTTTTCTTTGAAAAATAAACACATCACTTGTATACTATTTAACCACCACTGCCACCCCCATATGTTAAATATTTTAAGTATGTATAGATATGATAATATCTCTCACATGGAGTGCAGTAGTATCTGTCAAGTCAAGTGTCAAGTCAGTATGCGATGCAGCTAAAAATATTCATCATGTGACATTTTTAGCCCCACACAAGTCGACGACGAGACATGACACACGGCAAACGATTTCTGGAACTTTGAACAACCTCGAGAAGTATTTATGGCATTCGAAGAGTTTACTTAATAAAGTAATAAAGTATACAGTGGAATTTATGTTGCATCTGTAAATTCTGTTTTTTATGAGCTTTTTGCTTGAATTTTGGGAATTGGGATGTTGGAAAAAAAGATGCACTCTTTGAATAACATGATATTTTTATTATTTGATTAATGCGTGCTAAGCCAAAGTTAGCGATGCACTTTCATGATGATGAGAAGTAATAAAATTAATGATAAGTATGGTGCAAGTCAAGTCATGTGATGTACACATTTCTTTAAATATTGCGTATTTGCAAGTTCCAGTTTCGTTGCTCGCTAAAAAAAATAAACAAGTACATATGTACTTGTTTTGAACATTTACCAGTCAACCGAGTAAATATTATGCAAAATTGTCATTCATGTATTAGTATTTCCCCACAGTGCCACATGTATTTAATGTAGTGTACAATATTTGTATATACATGCATATAAAATCATAATAATAGCAACAGCACTAAGGATTTTGTCGTGAAGAAAGTGATAATTTTTTTTTTGCTTATTTTGAACTGTGCGATTGGTTCAGTATCATGGAGTATAATAATAATGAGCAGTTGAGCTTCATCTCATCTCACTCACGTCTACCAGAATACAAAGTTGCACATTCCATTTTATTTTGCTGATATGTCACATATTTCATCCAAGAATAATGTGTTCTTGGAATGTAAATAATCTGAGTCGACTGTCTTCAGAGATATCTCTCCACTTTGCGTGTAATAATATATATATGCATGTGTGGTCCATATATACGTCTGATCTGAGCTGCTGCTCCCCACTTTTATTATCTTTTAACGCTAAAAATACCAAGATTTTCCTGCTCAAATATTATTTGATATTTTTCCATGAAATTTGTCAAGGACCTGACAGTGATAGCAACTACTACTTTGAAACTGATCCCCATCTCAATTTTAAACGTAATTTGGATAATAATATGTGGAGCAGTTATTAAAGGTAAAAGGTTATAGCCGCAGTATAATAAATAAAGCTTTACTGGCTCTCTATGTATATTTTAGCATATTAATTACATACGTCGGAAATACACTGATTCTCAAAAGATATTTAAGCAGCTTGTGAGATCAATTTTTTTTGCATTCAATCACAGTATTATATTGCACGCCTTGTAATTAACTACACGAAGCGGTATCTGACTTTAGGGTAATTTGCTAGGTCTTTTTGCTACCACCATCCATATGATTCATTCGCTTGTAAAATTGTCCGTTTTAACCACCACCACCACCCACAAAGACATATACACCAAACAAAAGCTTTTGAATATCTTTATTGCTCATATGTATTTATGTATGTATATAATATAGACAACTAGTGACTAGATAGGTACTTATAATGATTTGCGAAACTTTAGGTACTTGTCATATTTCATCGGCATGATCATTGGATGAATTGCTTTTTAGTATAGCAATAATTATGTTATTTTAGAAATTGACAGCGCAATCTAAACACAAAGCGAAGGCAAACATGTTGCATTTATTATCATAACATAAGAAAATGGTGGGTACTTTAAGATTAACTTTATCCAATGTTGGCTTCTAAAACACTTTACTTAACTTTTCTCACATATTTTCATGAAATGTTTAAGACTTTTTATTTTGGTTAATGAGCAAGTATATACTAGTATATGGCATGAATACATGTACTTACCTACATCAACATCTCACTCGGTTATACGCATCACAAAGCAGCTCATAGCTGTCGTCCGTCCGGCCGACAGCCTGCTTGTGATGCGATATTAAAGAAGGCTAGGCTGGCGTCTTCATGAAAATTCTGCGTGGGCGATACCGATACTGACCACAGATTGTCGGCAACATGATCGCTTGTTATTTTTTTGCACCACCACCACTATTTCTCATAATCAGTCACCATCACCATTTTTTATTCAATTGTCCAAACTCCTTCACTCCTCTGCTCCGCATGCCGTGAGACCGGCTACACTGCTTCTGGTACTTATGTAGTCTGACTTTCAAAACCAGACAATTGGATTTTATGATGGTTTTTTTGTACCACAAAAAGATCATTATTCAATACAAACTTTTTTTTATATACATAACATTATTGTACGAAAAAAATTTCTGATTATTGTGGGGTACCTTTCAGTTTTTAATAATAATAATAATAAGAAGGAGAATAATTTTTCCATTCAAACAGTGTAATAAGCTAGGCTCCTTTAAGTCGCTTAAAACAACTTTTGTCTGTTGTTTGACTTGACAGCATCAGGGTGATTTTGCAAAGTACCTAAAATACATTCTCTGGTGCGTGTAAATTTGTAATAAAAGATCCCTTGCATAGAGTGGTAATAAATTAGCGTTCATCTTCTTATACATTCTAGAAAATCTACCACATCATGCCGATTTCTATCTCTTTTTTTTATAAAATAAAAAAATGTCAGTCACGTTTTTATCGCATAATGTCTTCTGCTGGGGGTGAGGAGATGGATTGAATGGATGGAGGTGCCAGTAGTGCCAATACTGGCATGCCATCATCCACAAAGCGCAAAGTAATTCACATATGGACGCGTCTGCGTCTCTCTGCCGGTTTTTCTTTCTCCTCTCTCTAAAAAAAATCTTAATGCAATTCCATGACAAGAAGGGCTGATGGTGATGATGAAGGTACTTCTTCCTTTCAGAGAACAACAACAACCAAACAGAAACAGTATTGCATTGTTAGAATTTTTGAAAGAGCAATACTGTGTGTGAGAGATATAGCACACAAAAAAATATGTTCACAGTCCATTATGGCGCTAGTATACATGTTGTTGTATTTTGTTGAGCAAAAATGGATTGCCTTAAGGTTAAATAAATGAAGAAAATTCACAAGGGAGGTTATTATGTTGGCACAAAAAAAAACACAAAAAATGCAATAAGATGTACGGGTAGTGTGCAACAACTATGTATGTGTTATGTACAATAATAATAATATAACATAAGTTGCTAGAAATCATGAAAAATTAAGTTGCTGTTTCAGCATTTTCTGTTTTTTTGTAGCGTGTGTTCCTTTATACACCACACCATACACACATCCTTGTTCATCAGGGAGAGAAATGGGAAACCTTATGAGATAGTAGATATTAGATATGATGGAGAGCAAAAAAATAAAGAAACGAGAATCTAAAAAATAGGAATGTTTATTTAACTGCTGTCAGAGAGAAACAAAGATAGCATAATGTTGAGAGACTTCTAAGGAATTTTTCTTTTTTTTTGCTCAAAAGCATAGTATAAAAAAAATAACATCCATATTTGGGAATAAGAAAAGTGTGCCTTTTAAACAAAAAAGATGTAGATATCAGACATAAAATATTACACTGCTCTGCTCTGTTGTCTTTTGTGTGAGAAAATTCTTCAACATCCTTCTTATTTTTGGCAAAGCCCACAGGCCTGGAGCCACATAAATTCCGGAGGTTGTATGTGAACCAGTCCTTGGTACTGAATTTATGATTTTTATTGCGTTTGTTGATTGTGTTATTATTATTAAAGTGGAATATTGCGATGGGATGTAATAAATAAAGAGAGGTCCTTTTTCAAGGTAAACATATCTGCAATCTACATATATATTATATTTCATTTAATATTATGTTCAGTTTTTTCAGGGAAAATTTCTTTTGAATTCAGAATGGTTTTTGAATGCATGATGCCGGACGCGGACATGTCTTTTTTTATGAAATGGTTGAATGGAAGGGAAAATCTAGAGATAATTAATTAATAATTCAGAAGTTTGACATGGATGTGTATATTTACAAGTTGTTGGTTGGGTAAATTCTGTCGGCTTTGTTTTCCCCGTTGCATAATCATGACCATCTCCAAGTTTAACAAATGAACCATGTCATTGTCTATTTCTGTATACATTTGTCCATAAAACTTTACTGACTTTGTGTGTGAGGTGGAAGGTTGATCGTTGATATGATCACTCAAGAGTGAAACAGGAACTACCTACATACAACTTTTAAATGTACATAAGTATAACATAGATTGTATTTGTATGTATATAAAATATATATATTTACATACAAAAATAGCATAGATGTCTTAAGATAAAGTCATTGAGAAAATCCCATCTCACGTTGTGTTTTTATTGGCATTCGCTATATATTCACTTTGGCACATTTTTTGTTTTTTATAGTTACGGGGTCGTACTTTGGGAGTTACTGACTGGCGAAACACCCTACAAAGGAATGGATCCGCTTGCTGTACTCTACTGTGTTGGCGTTCAAAAAATTTCCCTTCCAATCCCAAAAACTTGCCCGGAACGTTGGCGTGCCCTAATGGAAGGTAAATGCAAAACTGTGTGAATTGCATGCATGCATACATATACCTACATAACTCGTTTAAGTAGCTATTCCGCATTCCGGAAACAATCTCTGGAAACTCTAGGAAATAGAGAACAGTTCTGTTCAAAAGATAATATGTAAATGTATTTGAAAATTCTTATCTGCATTCACAAAATATTCTTTTTTCCCTCTCTCTCTCTCTCTCTTGTGACTATATGTACGATACATACAAATATAGCATGCTGGGAAGTGGATCCTCACAAACGACCATCATTTGGGGCGATTCGAGATGAGCTGGAGAAGATTGCTGCACTGCCTATTTGTCAAGAAAAGTTTTATTCAATGCAAGAAACATGGAAGCTGGAGATTGGAGATATGCTGCGTGAGATTCAGATGAAAGAGCAGGTAAAATGTTAAACCCTTTATCTTTCACACACTTACATGCATGCACAACTTGGAAAACAAGCTGATACGACACACAATAAATTGGCAGCTGTTGCTGATTGTGATAGTAATCATTTCTAATCAGCCTGATTATAAAGCTACTACTTTCTTTCTTTTCGCATACAAAAAATAAGCTAGCACTTTGTGCCATGCAAAGATGGTTGAGTGTGTATGTATACAATGTAAATAGTGGAGCAATTTCATGGGAGTATATGTTTTTTGTTGAATCCTTTTCAGGAACTTTTGGGTCTTGAAGAAGAGCTGAATAAGAGGAAGATGATACAACAGATTCAAGATCAGCAGCAACAAAAGAAAGAAGAGCTTTTGAAACAACGTGAACATGCCATAGCTCAAAGGGAGATAGATGTTATGCAGAGAGAATTAATCCTAGCACTTTTACAGCAGACGGCACAACCCACGCCGAAACCCACGCCCAAAAAGAGAAAGGGAAAGTTTAGACACAAGGCGTTAGGGAAGAAGGAAGCCTCTCAAATCATTAGCAGTCCATCTGGTAAGTATTTTTTTATTGGGAACTTCTTGGAAATATATGTCGGCAATAGAACATGTATGTATGCCCTGTGCAGGAAGACTGCAGGCGTCTCTGAAACAATAATTAGGGCTACTACTGGGTGGTTATATATTATTTATGTGTATGTGCTTACTTGTATATAGATTTCCGTCATACGCTTACCGTACAACCCGCAGATCGCAATAAAGGTTTGAGGAGTTTTTCCAGTCCTGAAACACCCCCTGGATCACCTCTCCCTCGCACTTTTTTCTGTAAGTTAATGGTTTGGAATGGGAAATGAGGACGTGTCAGTGGACATGAATCGATGGTTTGATGCTAAAATGTTTCACATTTCTTAAATTGTAGTGCCGTTGGATGGAACAAAGGGGAAAACGTGGGGACCCAGTTCGGTGCATCAAAAGGAACGTGGCAAGATTATTAGTAAAGTAGAATCTCCAAAACGATGGAGTAAAAGTGCACCGAATCTGGATAAAACTCAAAAGTCTCTCTCTGTATCTAGCGGCCCCTCTCATTCAGGTAGTTTTCTAAGATAAGACGCATTTAGTCTACGTGTTGTTTGTGTGCAAGGAGAGAACAAAAATTACAGTAGTTGCCTTATTATTTATTTATTTCAGAATCGTTTGATAATGAGCGCATTGTAGGTAGCGTGCCTTTAATCCCACTTCCAAATCCGAATTCTGCAAGTTCCGATACACGTCGAACCAAAAAGCTTAGTCCAGTTCAACAAGTTTTGTACAATGCAGCCGCCTTGCTGGCTCAAATAGCAGCTGGATTTGATATTAGAAAACGCTCAGCTAACAACGCTCCAGCGAACAGGTATTATTTCTGACAAGAAC
The DNA here is from genome assembly GCA_027744095.1 of Zhuqinia jingwanae. Lineage (NCBI taxonomy): Eukaryota > Metazoa > Arthropoda > Collembola > Entomobryomorpha > Paronellidae > Zhuqinia > Zhuqinia jingwanae. The sequence continues at coordinate 19,301 of JAHZNC010001666.1, forward strand.
AAAAGTATCGTGCAGCAGCACTATTATGTATATTGCATGGCCCCGAATTAGAACAAATTTTCTATTTTATTTGCTTACAGGGTGGTGACAGAAACTGACTCTGGACCACATCAAATTGTGTTCTTGAAAGGATTTCAAAATAGCGGTTTCGGGGATTCCGACTCCGATATTCATGCTGAAGCTCTAACGCTAAGTTCAGCTCCTGCTGCTCTTATGGGATCGGGGAAAGTTGATACTTTACACAGTACATATCATGGGCATACTCATCAGTATCGGCCTTCTCCTTGGAGTCCAATGACTAAAACTGATGGAGTCAGTGATGCTTCGATAAACGACAGTAGCAAATATTTAAACATTCCTATTAAACCCCTCCCTCCCAACGCCACAAACGGATTTGCTCACGTCCATCATGATCGACGGAATAAAAGCGCGACGAGCACTCCAAGTCGTTCCGCATTAACGACACCGACACACAGGAAATACTCACCTGCAAATAGCAATGATTCAGAGGTAAGCATTTTCAACGATTCTAATGAAATCCTTCCAGCAGCCTAATAATAATTATACAGCATTGATCATGGCTGTTCATTAAATCATCTTTTCGGATGGCCAACTTGGTTCCCATATCCTTCCCTCCACTTCCTTTCAAATTAGTTCCATACAAATTATTATTTTTCTTTAATTTAAGGGTTACGGGGCTTTTATTTTTCTATTTATTTATTTATTTACTTATTTTTTTGTTATTCCGTTATTCATTTCATACAGAATGTCCAATTTCAGTCCTCATCGTCAAGTGTCAATAAAACCAAGTTACACCACGGCGTAGCTAAAGGACAACATCGAATTGTACCCAGCTTTGATTCCGCTGCTGGACAACACAAGAACAAAAAACGGGGCAGTTCAAGTACTAAAACTGTAAAAAGCATAGGGTATCTTAGGTTAAGCGAGTAATTCGATGAGTGCAATAGGATTTCAAAAGAAAAAAAATTCTATCTACTTGATGAGATAGTTGATTTTGTATAAAATTATTAAGATATTTAATTTAGAACTTAAGAGAAATACGCAGGTGACTTGCAGAAAAAAATAATTCCCTCATTCATGAATGATATTTTCCGTGCATCATTACCCATATAGTTTCGTAAGTTAGTTTTAAAAAAACATTTTCCAAAGACGAAACAAAGACTATAATTTACTTTTATTGATGATATTTGCATAAAAAAATGCTAGTTGAGTTTTCTATCGCTGATGAATGAAAGAGCAGAAATAAGTAATTCATATATAGTCATTCATGACAGGTTCATGCCAAAAAAAAATCCGAGAAAAAAGTGAGCGTTTATACTTTTTTTGTCCGTTAAAGTTTTCATGCATAAATGATAGCGTGTCTGTGCTAGTCTACAAATCTATTTACTTACATAATAGGTATTGAATATTTACATTGTTACATTGTTACATTGTACCTTAGAAAAGCAAAAAAAAACTCTATAAAAAAATATTTTTTTCGTCATACATAATATATATATCTACTACTAAGTATAAAAAGGTTACACAACTCAAAATAACTTTGCATGACGTTTTTTTGTGTATCATTTTAATATACTTTAGTTAACGATCGAAGCGTAATATAATATGTCTTTACCAACGAATAAATCTTTTGTTTATTTTTATCGCTGATTTTTTTTATTCGTTTACCATTTTACTGTTTTATTTGCATTTATATTCACCCTAATTTTTATTTTTTGCTACATCCTCTTTCTTAATAATTCATTGTTGGGAAGATTTACAATATATTTACTAACATTGTAATTATAATGGCTTCATTTGATAATGTGGTGGGATTGGATGAAAGTGGTGAATTTAACAGAATGAAATTGATATCTGACTCAAAAAGGTTTTGGCTAATTCCAACTAAAACAATCTCACCTTGCCCCTTACAGATCTACTTTGTGAATGAGTCTGGGGAGATCGTTTCAGTTAATTCCTTTATACACGAGACTGGAGGTTATCACTACACAACCGAGGAAATGCAGCAACATCCCCATCCACCAATAACTTATATAGCACACCAATCTTCTTCCGCTTCTGCGTCCGTAAATTACTCCACCGCTAGCCCTTATCATAACCGCAGAGCTCTATCTAATCCCACGGATCGAATGATTGAGACAGAAAACTCTTATTTCAGTAGCCTGGTCACTCACGGATTGGGTTCGACGGGTCGTCCAAAAACAAATAATCCTTTTCTTGCTGACCAACAACAGCACCATGTCTATCACAATCCTCTTGTATATGGCAATAATGTTTTTGAGGAATTTAGTCCCAGTGAAGATGCATTTGACGGCAGGGATGATATCCTTTCTGATACTTTGGGTAACATTCGGCTGGGTAGCGGTAGTGGTGAGTCCGGGTACCATGGGGCATTCCAAGACACTCCAAACAGTCCACTTAGCAGCTCTGCAAGTACGAACCCAAGAACTCCGTTAAAGCACATTCCAAGCATGTACACCCATCAAAGAACACCTTCGAATTTGAGCAATACTTCGTCTGGCTCATTCGGGATGAATTATGATGGGGATACAGGCATGCCAATGGTCACAACTCCATTAAGGTGAGTGTATAAAAAGTTAATGAAGTGGTTTGTATGTGCATTACGGATACAATATTTTTAGTAAATGATATACGGCTATAACATACATATATATAAATTGGATAATTTCAGGTCTTCCTATGAATATGGTTATGAGTACCGACCACCACACACTCCAAAGTTGACACCTATCGCACGCCAACAATCAAACAACTCATCTTCTCTAGTCACTGAACGACCTGCCACTCTCGAGCTGCCTCGACCTCTCCGTTCAAGCCTTCGAAAGTACAACTATGCATACAATCCTTCTGCACGCACTCCAGGTCCTTGGGGAGGTGAAGGAGGTGGTGGTGGCGTGATGACAAATGTTGAAACACCTCCGGATAGTAGCTTGAGTGAGGATAGCAGTTACGTTTCTGCCAAAGACTCTTCTCTGGCCAGCATGAGTTCTCAACACTCCAATCCTCCTGTTCCACGTGTTCGCTTTTCCCCAATTGCAATGGTCTGTAGGGATCCCATGGATTTGCCTATTATTGACCGTACAATGCCAATGCAACCTTATAGAAATGTTCATTCCGCAGGGAACACTTCTCGAGCCGAGTTTTCGTCGCCAAAACTTAGAAAAAATTTATCGGATTATGGGAAATTTGAGTTTCTCAGAAACTTTTAAACTGCCCTTTTATACACAACAATTTGGAAAAAGTCTACATGAAAACAGTATATATGATTTATTGTACGCTGCCACTATTGAGCCCTCTTTGAAAAGGGCTCATTGTTCATTTTAAATAGAATCGCATGCTTTCAGAGCCTTGTTCTCATAATTTGTCTCTGAATAACAATAATTGTTTGTCATAGTACACATTACTACATGTTCACCTAATCTCGCTTAGCTGACGACAAGACAAGCAGATAATCTTTTATAAATAGTCATTCGACCGTACGACAAAAATGCTTCCAATCCAAACTATTGAAGTAGTTTACTAATAATTTTAACTATCCCCTAAATTTAAAGATAGAAACGTTTCTCACCAGAAAAAAATGTAGACATAGCTGCTTCGCTGGCAAATGGAAAACCGAAATGACTGATTAAAAAACGCATTCATTGCTTATCTTTATAATTGCAACGTACCATGGCAAGAAAAAACACAATGTTATCCTTACAAAGCGATTGGTTGAAACATATAGGTTAAAAAATTTAAAACAAAAGTTGCAACGTGTATTATACTCCATTGTAATAATATAAATTCGTAAGATGAACATTTTGTGCATTACAAAACTTTGACACAAGTTAAGTATATTACCTCTATAGGTATACAAATAGTAATTAGTAAATTTTTTAGTAGCGCCTTTGTAACAAAACTCCGACACACAATAATAATAATAATAATAATAATGTAAAACAAACAAATAGAGGATTTCCTCCATAAAACAATGCCTTGTAGATAAGCGTTCAGGGATTTGAGGAGAGAGGTGGAGGGTGTTACATTCTTTCTAAAGCAAACATTCGTACATCAGCAATATTGAAAATACAATATCGTATACACAACTTATTTATTTAAAAAAAATCATTTTGTTCGTTAGGATAATAATAGCTGACTGATTATTTGACATCTTTAAAAAAAATGTAATGTAAAACAAAGAACAGCTAAAGTAATGTAAGTTTTAGCTACGTATTTATACAAAAAATATATATATGCAGGCTATACTAAATACAAAATATTAATTGCTGAAGACATATAATAACACTACATGAAGTAAACTGACGGATTCAATACTCTTCAATGAGTAATTTCATTCTCAGCATATCAAAAGTGCTAAAAAAAACTACGATTTTGATGTCGAAGCTTTTGTATGATTTTCATAAAATAATACTGTAAGCATAATAAAAAAAATAGGAACACTATTGTAAAACGCATAAGGCTTCGAAAAAATCAACAGGGGTAAATATTGACAACCAACCGCTGCGCTGCGCTGATTGGACACATTATACACTGTACTTAACCGCTAAACGCTTTACACAGATCTTGTAACCTATTTTGGTCAAACGTGAACTAAAATGGTAAAACCTTCGCTAATGATACTCAACATACAACTGGTCAATTAAATACACACTATTATTACATTTTTTATTTTAAAAAATACATTTTTTTAGTTAGTCATCTCGTTTAAATAGTTTTATTTGTACCTGCTTTCACATTTGGCGAAAAATATAGCAGAAATAAATGTTATTGACTTTATTTTGCCATTTAACTATCACAGTATGTCCGTTTAGGAAAATATTTTTTGTATTTTTATTTTTTGCTACGAAATTTATTTCGTTTAGGTGATTTTATTTCTAGTCAATTAGTCACTGAATTATGAAAAAACTAATGTTATTAGCTACACATACATCATATACATGAGTATCATTGCCAGAATGAATGGATCACATTCCATTACAAACAAAGTAATCTCGTCTTCATTATGATTATGATATAACGTAAAATGTAACATAATTAATACTTTTGGAAGTAATAATAATAATAAACGATAGAAAGGATGCGACGCAAATTATAGTTGCCATTTACTGCGAAAATTCTGGAGATCATTTCAGTGGAAATATATATATTATATTATGTAGATGTAGACTTTTTGTGTACAATTTTAATGTTGAATTAAAAAGGAGTGTTATTTATATGGATATCCGTGTCATTCTAGTGTGGTAGTCAAACGATTCTTTACGAAAGCCATTCTGTTTATCTTTCACTTGTTGTGAATAGTAAGAAAGTGAAAACTGGAAAATATTTCATTCCATTTTCTATACAATACTTTGTTCTTGATAGCAATATTAAAACGGAAAAAACGGTCATTAATTTTTTGAAGTGTAATTCATAAAAATAATTTTAAGTATACATAAAAAGGTTGTACAAAACAAAGACTTCAAAAGATCACTTCTTAAAAATATAAAATGTAGTTGTAGCAGTAAACGACGCGATGTTTTGTATTCATTCAGAAAACAACGAAAACAACAGTAATAAACATGTAAATCACTTACAATACATACTTATATATGTAGGTATGTACCAATGTAATTCAGTTAATAGTATACACCCAAATTAAAAAATGTAACAAATGATTGATTTGTATATTCAACATTCCAAACAGGATAACCCAGTAATTATAAATAATGATAGCGCGTTAAATACTAAAAAATGTTAAAATAAAACAAACTGGATTGTTATATCTACTGCAGCCAAATGAATAATAAAATCAATGTTGCCACATGATAGATAAATTTAATTATGAATTCCTATGCTGGAAATTAATTTATTATTTCTGTAAAAATGTTTTCTCCAAAAAGCTTTAGTTTTCCGGAACCTTCATTTCTCCAATACTGCATATTGGGGACAAGGCACTAAATAATACCATGCTTTGCATCGGTACGCCCAATACTCACATTCATCTTGATTCATAATGCATACCTTAAAAGCTGGTAACACACCTACATCGAAATTAATGATAGTGGGCACTCCATCATGATCAGATAATGCCAATGTCACACTGGCAAGTAATATAGTATTAATTTGATTCATTACGTAAACTGTCGCGTCATATGTCACGTCAAACCGTTTATAAGTGGGCCAATTTAATACTGACAATTGACAATTCAATTTTTTTAGCGAATCAGTTTTTGAGTTAACATCATTATTGCCATGGAATCAGGAGGGTAGATTCAGTTTCGGGTTTAGAACCATTGATTGCTGTTATTACTCCTGTCTTTATTTATTAAAATAGCGTTCTGCATTTTCTCTTGCATTCAATTCAAGAGTGCATTATACATTTATCATTTATCCTATTTGTGCACGCATGCCAGTTTATTTTCACAAAATAAACTGGCATCCGTGAAAATTATTAAAAATTATTATTTAAACATGTGAAAACATTTCCATAAAATCCAGCAATGGGTGGTTTACGAAACAAATATTTATTGCATTGTTTCACTGTATCACAAAACCGTTAAAAATTCTTGATATGAATTTTTTACTCCAACCGTGTAACACAACATGCCATGACGACATCCTTTCATAATTTCTCATTGTCATTAGCCATTTGTAAATGCAGGATTTACAAGTTGGACTAAGGTTTGATAAGCATTTACATCACCGCTGACAATGACAAAAGATTTTCTTAAACAGTTAATTGTCTTTATTGATAATTTTTTGTATGTACATAGATATTGTATTACAGACGCAAACCCTGTTTTCTATATTGACTCTAATATGGTCTAGCATTGTGTCAATGTTCATTGGACGAAATTGAAACCAACATCGATTTGCTTCCTCCCAAAATCCCGATCGCGAGTAAAGCTTAATAAATTTTTTATTACGTCATGTCATTAGACTCATGAACTGTCATTTGTAGAACCGGGCATTACCATGCGCTACATTCTATTTTTGGGCGAATTCCCTTTCGACTCTTCTGCAAAGACAGGGCTGTATTGGTTTTCCGTGTTTGCTATCAGTCCACCTTCTCCAAACAGTCATTATTTGACGTACTGAATTGAAACAAATAATTGCATATCACAAATTTTAACTATTATAAGTGTAAGCGAGACGACGTCGAGGTAAGAACTCCAATTTATTTTGTTGTGATGTGTCTGTTAGGCAGTCCATCCTCGATCCTCGTACTAAAAATATAAAACAAAATCTCGCATAATCATCTATGATCATGATACCCAGGTCCCCCGCCCATAAGGTTCATAGGGAAAACAATCTGATTTATAACTATGTTGTATGCTCAAGCGAAAAGCCAAGGTGATAGTAAGTGTCACAATTGGGCAAGTACCTTACCTGTAGTTTTCATGTAGTTTTAGCCTTAATTTTAACCTTTTCATACGCCTGTACTTATTTACAACGGTTTGTTTTAAGCTGTCCATCACTCGTCACATAAGACATGGCCAGGTATTCATATATTTAACGGACTCTTGTGTAAGGAACTCCTCCATCATCAATATGGAGTTTTGAAGTTCAGTAATTCATCATAATTCTTCATTTTGTACTGAAATGAACAAGACTAATCGTGTGATCGTCCACGAATTTATTTTTTATTTGGGACAAATAAAAAGAGCTTACTACAAACTACAAAGAATATACATTGTTCAAATTTCCAATCAGTGTTCATTTGCCAGCATTAAGTGATAATGATAGTTCTCTGGAAAGAAAAAAGTGCAACGAAAAAGCAACAAAAAAATAAACGGTTTTATTCCTGTGGGTCAATTTATTCCATTATCTTGAAAAAGGGTAAGCCATCTATTTTCTGATGGCATACACGGTCAAGCCTTTGATAGAGCTTCCAAACGGAGAAAGAATGCCCATAATTGGTTTGGGCACTTGGGGAATGTTCAACGATGAATTGAGCACAGCAATATCAACTGCATTACAAGTGGGCTATAGGCACTTTGACACAGCATTTTTTCACGGAAATGAGGAAACTATTGGCTCCGTGCTAAACGAATGGATAGATGGAGGAAAGGTGACAAGATCAGATTTATTTGTTGCGGCAAAGGTAAGAAAAAATATTATGACGCATAAAATTATTATTGCACACAATTCACAGAAACGTTCATCTTGTGTAACTTGTTTTGTAACGTAAAAAAGAAAAGGTGATATGAAAAATGCAATGATTATTTATTATGCCGTACATGTTCTTTCATACACTGTCGCAGCTTCCCCCAATAGGTATGCAATCCGACAAAGTGAAACACTTTTGCAATCTCTCGTTACAAAATCTGAAGCTTTCATACCTTGATCTTTATCTTATACAACTTCCTGTTGGTATCAAGTACCGATCGGACGATGAGCTTTTAGTTTACAACGCGGATGGGAGTTTGGCAGTAGACTGCGTAGTTGAACTTGCGGATACTTGGAAAGAAATGGAGAAATTGGTCGAAGAAGGTCATGTCAAGAACATTGGGGTATGCAACTTTAAACTTGAACAATTGGAAAAGCTACTATCTTTGGCAGTAATCAAACCAGCAGTTTTACAAATCGAACTTCACGCTTATTGTCAACAAAACGATTTAAGGAGTTTTTGCATGGAGAATGGGATTGTGGTGACGGGATTTTGTCCTTTAGGTGAGTAACCTAGTGTGAAAATCCTCTTAGTAGTGCCAATGTGCTGTATGTGTCATTGTAGGACAATCCACTTGGAATGACATTGCTTCCGCTTTTCAATTATTATCATTTTTATCCCATGCTAAAATGTTGGTATGTGAAAAGGGTGGACGGTGTCCTTATGAGATGATGGGGTTCTAAATGGAACACCGGTTGTTTACCACATTGCTTATCTTATATCTTCAAGATGAACTAATGAATAATTAATGAAATGGAAATTCATTTTTGACAGCTCTTGTTTGATTTTCAAGGTTCACCCGGACGGGATGACATGTTTTTAAATGGAAGCAAATTATGCTTGAGTCTGATGCAAGATCCCATTGTCGGCAAATTGGCAGAAAAGTGTGGTAAAACTCCTGCTCAGATACTTCTGCGTCATGCCCTTCAAAAGGGAATTGTGGTTGTGCCAAAAAGTGCGACACCATCCAGAATTAAAGAAAACATTGAAATATTCAACTTTTTCTTTACACCCAACGAAATGAAATGTTTAAATATGCTAGATAAAGGACAGTATGCGAGATCATTCAATTATTCTTTTTTTGGCGAGTCGTAAGTCGTATTTAAATCTTTTCTAACAAAATTTAGCTTTTGAAACATGTACTCTGTAATGTAAATGGTTCATAGTTTGCTGCTGGCGTTTATTCCATATTTATTGTATGTGTACACGTACCTATACTGTTTACTTTCATGATTTTATCAGGTTTTTAGCCCATACCGAGTATCCATTTGAAGGTCAACCGGTGGACGAACCTATATCCCATCATTAGAAATAGCACTACAGTTGTCATGATTTTTGTACATATTTATGAAATGCTTCAACAAATTCCAATGTAGCCAGCATAACTTCCAAAAAAAATAATAATAAAACTGGTAAAAATTATAGGGTTTTGGGATTGTAAATGATACTGTTTTTAATATAAAATTATAACTGGTCATCTACCAAGCATTTTGTCACATTTTTTTGGAATTTCCATATTATTCTCAAGCTCACGGTACCCCGTTACCTTGAGGCAAGATGGTCCTCCCAACACATGCAGACAGGTCTAGAAAAGAGTATGATCACAACAACAATATAGTTTATCTACCCCTCCTGAGATTTGAAAGTATTGCATATTTTAGAAAAGAGCATAACAATAAACCAACATGTTTATACATATCTCTTGCTGTCTAGAGAATACTTTGAAGTACTTGATGAAACAATCCGAACAAACCCGTACCGCAAAGCAGCCACTGCGATGGCAAGCGTAATGAACAAGCATGGAATTGTCTCCAACGCAAGCAGCGTTCTAGGAAAACCCTCATTAGGACTTCCTGAAAAGAAGTGTGCCCTTACAAGATCATTGATTTTGTCGCAAAACTGCAATCAAAAACTAAATGTAACTAAAGACGATTTGCAAGCCCTTTGCGCGGAGCTCGTAACTGCAAAAATTGACAAGTCACCAACATTCAATAAGGAAACTACAGAGAAGAATGAACCTGAAGGTAGTACACCCACCGATAATCCCACAGACAGGGCAGTAATGACAGGACATTTACTTACGCTAATTGGAGAGGCTCAAACAATCGCCAAGAGAATTTATGAGACCGCTGTGGGCTTACACGTAGTGGAAGATTATCTTCGCCAGCCGGACGACTTGCGAACTCTTGACTTTTCATCCGGTGGCAGGATTCAAATTCCTAATTACAACTTTAATCACGCCTCCCAACTTTGTTTGGAGTGGCTTCATTCCACTGCTACCAAATGGCTTCGTGGATTCAAAGAAGATGGCAGAGAGGATAGTCTCCAGTTTATCAAAGTTTTTGAGACTTTCACCAAAGCAGTGAAGGATTACACGGAAGCTGTCTGTTTAGCTAACCAAGTTTTCAGAGTGGTCCTCTATCCAAACGCGTATGGGAAGGAAATGCCTTCGAGAATACGTCATTTCGCTTGGACATGTGTTGAAAAATGACATTATGATGGAAATCCAATCACTTCGTCGAGCATTTGACAGTATCCAATATTCCTTTGAAAGACTTGGCTGGGCTGCCTCCATTGCTTGGATGAAATACTCTGGTCAACACATTACTGTTGAAACTTTAAACAGAGAATGGAATTCAGGTAGATCATAGCATGTTCCAGCACAAATTTTACGAGGGTCCTTCAAAACTCAAAAAGAAGAGTAAAACGGATACCAATGTCAACAGCACTAATAATATGGCTGCTGTAAAACCTAGCACAAAGAGTAGTAAACGTGAGCTGCCGCCAAAGCCGACAACAACGGTGACAAAGTTATTGCTACCAAGGAGCACTAGGAGCGCAAGAAGCGACCCCGGAGAAAATAAGCAAGAAGATTTAGCAAAGAAGGAACCCTCTTGCCTTTCGGTTCCTACGGATGACACTAATAATCTGATCGATACCTTATCTATACCCCGAGTATCCCGATCAACGATTGAGATCTCCAAAACCAAGAAGTTACCTCCAAGAAAAAAGGGGAAACAGACCAAGCAAGGTGACCAAAAGACACCAATTGTGTCACAAGTCTCATCTGAGGCTGCTGTAAATCCTATGAATGATGAATCAAGTGCACGAATGGAACTTTTGAAATTGCTAATCTCTGAAAAGGAATCATCAGCCTCACAATCACAATCAATTTCACCGGTTGACTCAACTACTAATCAAAAAATCAAAGCAATTCCACTTACACCCCCTCCGAATATTCCATCAGCGTGGAGAAAACAGTTTGGAGCTGTATTTGGAGCTCATCTGGTTCCTCCTAAACCTCAAAAGAAAGCAAAGAAAAAAGCCAGTTTTACTACAGCAAATAATCCACCAAAATCTATCAAGAAATAATAGGGGTGGGCAACGGGGCAACAACATTTACTTTTTTTGTTGCTTTTTCCATTTATGCAGTTTGCAAGGTTGCATATTATGTAGTGACGAAATAAACAGAAATGTAAGCTCTACAGCAAGAAAAATAAAAAATTCACATGCATACCGAGTAAAAAAGCATTAAATGTCCATTTCATTCTTCCTTCATCATGAAAATAGCATCTGTCTCCTACCTCGACACTCATTTCACGTTGCACAATGTTACCATGTGTGTATGTATGTTGTTTTTAGTAAATTCAGAGAAATTGCAACGGTAATAATTAATTTATTATTTTTATTTTTATCCATGTTTATTGGTTAATTTCTTGTAGCCCATAAAAAGTTGGGACCTAATATAGTCAGTATGAAGGCTATTTTAAAAATAGGAATTTACATATGAACATCCCATTGAGCTAAATCATTGGAAATTTCCACGCAAGTCAATAAACGATTGCATGTCAGTTAGAGGCATTCCACGATGAACAATAGCGCATTTCCAACAAGTTCATCTATTCAGCTCAGCCCGCGTTCTATCGAAGCGAGGTACACTTAGTTTTGAAATAAATCAAGATCTAAACGGCGAAATAATATGCAGCATTTAACATATTGTTGACATTACAGGAAGCAGGTGTTTAAAATCCTATCGGAGACATTGCTTACACAGTCGAATGTAGAAGCTGACCAAAATGAAGATGAAAATTGCAAATCCACGTTCCCAAAGATCAACTCGGCATCATCACGAAGACATGTGAGCAACAAGGGAAAATCTAACCTGACATTTCTCGCATTTAAAAGAGCCTCCTGTGATCAGAGTATCAACCCCAACAAAACAAAATCTACAGTTATGAGAAACACAAATAGGAAGACAGGGCGAAAGGGTAAAGGAGGAGAGAATGAAGAAAGTAAAAACTCGGGAGGAATGAAAGGTTGTCATTTGAACATTGTACTCCATTCCGCCAATCGTTGTATATTTGAGCTCCGCGAAGCCAAAGACAGTCTATCCGATCTTGTCGCAAGTGATGATGATTTAACCCGCGGAGTTAAAAAGTCAAAGCCCACCGAAGATCATAAACAATTGGCTCATGTCGCTCTCAATATCACCAATTTATGCCGTGAGGCATTTATACCAGCTCACAGACTCAACCAAACAGCAATAGCTTTGTACAGTGCTGAAGATTTTCTTCGTTATCCATCAGATATCCGGACATTTGATTTACAAGGTACAAAAGGAAGGATAAAACTACCTGATGTGGCCTTTAACAATGCGACCGTGATGAAACTTCGACAAGTTGTTGACTTGGCCGCGGAAACGTACAACAAGTTTAATGGGAAAGGTCGTATAGGGCAAGAGCTCCAAGAAATCTTATTTTGCATATTGAGAGGATATCAAGATTTTTATGCAGCAACGTTAGGATGTCAGGAAATATTCAAGGTTTTGTTGTACACAGGAGCTAAGGACAAAGCTCATTTACAGCAGTTTCTTCTCGCCTTGTCAGCAATGGACAGATCAGATCTGCTCGTTGAAATTCAAGAGTTGAGACGCACTCTGGATGAGATTGTCATCTTTCTTGAGAAACTCAGTTGGGGAAGCTTTGTTGTTTACCGACTTGCAGGTGGTAGTGCTGGCAGTGAGAATCTTTCATCATCTTATTCTGATGATCAGTTTTTGAAAAATCAGACGTCAATGGGAGTCCCAACCTATCCTGCCTATCCATTATTAAAAGCGAAAGGTCCAAAGTTGAAACAGCGTGCTGCTAAGAAAGGGGCAACGGGATACTCGATGGAACCCTCTGGAATAAGATTGTACATGAAACATGGCTCTTCATATAGTGCGCTCAGTAGTGAAATGAAAGACAATAGCAAACAGCAAGGGAATTCCATGAAAAAATCAAGGTTTTCAAAAAGAAAAAATATGCATGATGTAAATGGAAATGAGGCTCCAGCCGGTGACGCAAATTATCAATCAAATTATAAAAATAGTGACTCCAGTGTAAATCGTAACATGAATATTTCGAGAATTGACTCAGATGGTAAGAGACATTCCTCTATGATGAATCTAACAAAATAAAATAAACGATCCAGTGATATGCATGAAATGAACTTGAACGTTTTGCAATAATAAATTTTCAAATGCGAATATTTTGTTTTTCAAATATAATTTTAAATCAAGCAAAATAGTTTAACAATTCATATTTTTTCATCTTATCATGAATGACTGAATAAATAATGATATTTGGAATGCTAAATTAAAGCAAATCAGTTTTGATTCTCCATAATTGTGACGTGTATGGCGATCCTAAGTATGTGTACTTTTCTCCGATTCCAATCTCACTTATGTAGGATATCTGTTTCAACAGAGAAACCATTATTGCCCAAATAATTATCATAATAATAAAAAAATAAGTCATTTTTGTGTAAAGTCTAATATTCATTTCATAGCTCACATCTCCTTTTTCACTGTGCAAGCTTCCTAGGACAGTTCCATTCTCATCTATTTCCACAATTATTGAATTTTTGGGGATCCCATCTCCAAGTGGGCCATAATTTTTAGCCTGTATAAAAAATGCATTGTTTCACATTACCATATATATATATTATGAGATACATAATGAATAATGATTACGATGTGATGGATGTATGCAATAAATGGTTTGTTGCGTACGTAAGCAATAGATTTCCCAATAATATCATGGGCGGCATAAGAATTGACAAATTCCAACCCTTTGATGACAACCCTCTGGAATCTCAACATCAGTTTACGGGCCAATGCAATTGGGGCAAGATGATCCAAATTGTTGGGATTCTGTTAAACATTTAGTTTGATTTAGTAAATGATGTCAATGTCAAACCTTCAACAACAATGAGACCCTTTTTGCACCCATACCTCAAGTGTCCTACTATATACTAACGATATATAAAATCCGCCCTTTCCATTGGATCGGATGTTATCAGGATATCCAGGTAGTTCATCAATGAGTACTTCAGATTTTCCTTTCTTTGCTCCGGACAAGTGATATCTTTAAAATGTACGAATCAAGTAGAGTGTAAAAGTTTAGCAAAATCAATTGTGTAGCCACATACTATATTGATACTATTATTACACTTACTTCAGTACTCTTCCTAGCCCAGTTTCGCAAATTGCAATAAAGTCTTCCTTTCTGGATAATTGAACGCCATTGGCAAAGCGTATCCCATCTAAAAGTACCTCTGTTTTCTTTGATTTTGGGTCGTATTTGAGTAGTTGTCCAGTTGGTTCCCCAATAACATCCACAAAAACATCCCCGTATGTTCCATGCTTACCAGCATCACTAAAATAGATTGCTCCATCCTTTGAGCTGACGTCAAGATCGTCGGCAAAGTTCAATCCGGCAGTGGAACCTTCGATTTTGGAGTATCTGGGAAGGATGGTCTCGATAGTTTCTTTGGTCAAATCACAATAACATACATTTATTGGTATTATGTTACAATATATATTATCAATATATTCACAAACCATAATTTTGGCTTTTAATATTCACTTTCTTTCATATGTATGTATAAATTGGGCGTACTTTTATCTACGTCGACGCGCAACAACCCTTTTGTGGCGTCGGCCACGAGTAGCTTTCCAGAAGTCTCAAACCGCATCCCCAGGGGTCTACCGCATATTTCGACTTCCCAATAACCAGCTATGAATATATTCAGAAAATAAAAATATATAAGTCCATAAATAAATAGATGTATTAAATTAATTTGCCATCCATTTTTTCATAAACAGCTATTATACCGCATGGTTTTCCAGTTTGAACTATTTTTTCAATTTTCCCGTTTTTAACTCGAATGATATGTCCACCCACCACACCAGTGTAAACTTCATCCCCGCGTATAGCTACTGATTCAGGTCCAATAAAATCGCCATCAAAGACAAGTTCTGCACGATCCAACTTTGCATTTTTAGCAAGCTTTCCTTCTAATTTTGATGGGAGCTTAATTCTAAAAATTTGACGGTTTCAAAAATTACATGAATAATATTTCATTTTATATTTTGATGTGGTTGTTTCAAATAAATTTGACATGACAGCTTACTCGTATGGCTCAAATTTCATGTCAGGGGGCAGACCAGGAATACACATCAGGAGAAGTGCTCCTATTACCGTATACAAGATGAGTAGAAACGCTAATTTCACAACACCCATGATGAAGCTTTCAGTCTTGTTTCCAAATTAAATGATGACTGATTAACCAAACGAGTACACTTGTGTATTTAGTCGATTATTGTGATTTGTACTAAACACTATTTTAGAGATTGGATAATTACTTAATACATGTCATCAGCACCATTTCTGCACTTTACAACTTTGATCCTAAAAAATACCTTAGTTGACAAAGATGACGTTTAGCTCAGCAACAGGATATTTTATGCGCAATCATCAACATCAACTTCTTTCCTTGTGCCTTATGTTTAAATTAAAATGCATGTGAAATGCTGGTGGTGGTAAGAAATGTAATCAGTCGCAACAGATAAATATTACAATATATAATACAAACTGTAAATGAATTTGTGTTTTAATACTGACAGACTTTAGCACAACAAGTTCAACAAAGTATAAAAGTTCATATGTATGGTGTATTGTATCCGGTGTTTAGCCAACCAAATATTAATGTCATGCCAGAGACAAGCCGGTAGATCTGTAATCCGTGCAGTCAGTACGAAATGTACTGTGATGTTTTTTAATTCCTCTCACAGCTTCCATCAATGTCGTGGTCATTTCAAATCACAAGGTTTAGGAAAAGATATGCATAGTCAAAAGGCAAATATATATATATACATCCATTTTATAAAAGTGGCAATGAAAAGTCTGCGTATATCTTTATATCAACATCAAGTCACTCTTAAATATAACGTTTATCCTGTTGGTAAACCATTACATGACATTATAGTTTCCCCTTTGCACTTGAATATACACATGTTGTCCAGTACATAGGAGTAAGATATTATTTCCATTTTCATGAAATCAAGATAATATGCATTTTACCTACTTTGTATATACCTACGCTTGGCATGTTTTAATGAGTAAAGCATGTCTAAAAGCAGTTTTCAACTTTTTGCTGCAGGCTGTGAATTTACCATTTAGTAATGAAAAATATTCACAGACTGTTTGTGACTCTAAATTGCTGAGATTTGATTTGGTTACTATTCTCGTTCAAGAAATACAACATTATGTCTACAAAACTGTATAAAACATGGTCGGAATAAATAAAGATAATAATAATAATACTAGTAGCTGCTTGTAATGAGAAAATTATTCCTGTGTGAAGAAAGGTTGGTGGTGATGCTGATACGATCACGTCTTTTGTTTGTGCTTCTTGGTCATTATTCGGGTAAAGTTGTTTTTTAACCGTGTAAGTACAGGAATTGCCTTCATGCGTGTACCCCGTCAAATACGCTTGCTTCGCACCGCACTACTATTACACGTATGCATAAGCAAAAACTAGAAACGATGACCTTCAATTGCAAAATAAACCTGAAATTGGACAACCGAATAGTATGACATGTGGGAAAGAAAGAAAAATACCTACGTAGATACATATATGGATAGGAATATAGTATAAAGTAAGAACACGGTTGTACTATCACGATGTAATAGAGAAAGGAAGGCTGCTGCTTTAAGAAAATTACTCACATGAAATTCAGATTTTTGTACTTCCATGCAAATAGGTACACGTATTATATTATGCTGTGTGCAATCCATTACTTTGCTACCTTAAAAAACTACGATAATAAATATATCCAGATTCCTCATTTCATCAAAAGAGGTAGCAAGAAATCCAATTTAGTGGAAACAACCTGGATTCGTATTTACAAGTAAAAGATGAAATGATAAAAAAAAATGTATAATTGCATCGTCAGTGAATTGCAGTTGCATTTTGTAATAAGGCCAGCAACATAAGTTAACAGCATGCAACGTCGTCTTCCTTTTATCCTCTGTGTATCGTGTTTTGATATCATATTAAATGTGGTCTTTGGCAATACAGCAGAAGGATTTTGCTGAATAAATTAATTTTTAATTAAAATACATTTTTTTATAATCTTTTGGTCGGATGAGTGGACACAAGAAAATTCATCTCTACGATAAGAGTAATTAATGGTGCATTCAATTATGTGTACCTATTAATACGATATATTTCGTCCATTATTCGTTTTTGTGGACACAATCGGAAAAATCCGGAAATATAATGATAAACATGTAAGTTCGCCTTAGCGTTGCCGTCTGCATGTATTCTCAGAAATGAGTTTTTCTTCCAAAATCAATCAAGCTATAAAAAAAAGTATTTAAAAAAATTATTGAATGCCTGTCAACCGTCAATTGTATTTCTTATTAATGAACATTTGGAAAATGCGTCAGAAATTAGTTTTTACATGAGTCTTTGAAAACGAAATAGCAGATAATTCAAGACATGATTAGAAAAGAATTGAAGTGCTATATTGAGGAGTCAACTATATTAATTAAAGTATAGAAGGTACATGTGGAATGTGGATCACCCGTCGTATACTAAAAATGAGTAGCCAGTTGCCAGTATACAAAAATGCTAGCCAAATGTTTTTATCAAATCAAATATTGAAAACATATGAGATATGTCCTTGTAATGTAAATGAATGTGTTCATACTATGAGATTGAAAACAATTTTTTATTTTGTCAAGCTTTCGAGTAAATCTATTCTCTTCTTCAGGACTGAATTTACAGCTTTTAATTCATTTTGCTTGCACGTTACGAATGTTGTATGTACATATAATTTGAATTTAGAAATAGACTTAAAATTGTATTATAGTCTGAGATCACTTGTCTTAATCCGATAAAGCTGGGGCAATGTAGGTGATCCAAAGTATGTCCATTCATTTCCAATTGAAATTTCACTTAAGCGAGCGATCTGAAGAAAATAAATATATTTGCAGTCATTTCAATTTTGCTTTAAATCCACTCTAGTATAGCGGTACTTCATTTCATTTCTTCATCCCTTACCGGTCCTTTGTCATTTTGCAAACTTCCTATAATTTTACCATTAGCGTCTGTTTCCACAATGATTGTTTTGAATGGAACACTTTCCAAGTCTCCTAATGGCCCAAATTGTTTGACCTTTTGAAATTATTATTAATCAATTGCCATAATCAATAATCAATGCTTGTTTTTACAATTGTAATTTACTTTCAAAATTTTGGTTAAGATTTGCATATAAAGGAAATACCCATAAAATCCATTCTTTCAAAAAGTCACTAGGAAAAAATGTTTCCACCTGCGCAAGTCCTTTCAAAAGGAAATAGTACAACCGGACCACAAATCTTCTTGTGAGTGGCCAGCTACCCATAATTTCAAGAGGTGCCATTTCCTATGACAAACACGCTTTTTGTCATTATAAAAAAGTGCAGTCTGCTGAGTATGCCACATCGTTTGTCATTTATCATTACAACTTACATTGGGATAACGTGGGGAAGCCATAACAATGTAGTATCCCCCACGGCCATTCGGCCTAATATTGTCAGGAAGACCGGGAAGATTGTCCACAAATAAATCTTTTTGACCTTGATTTTTTCCATTTATATAATATCTAAAAAGGGAAATAATCGATTATGACTAAATTATTCATGTCGTTTCATCATTCTTCCAAGGAATATTACATGGCGTCAGCAAATATGTAAAATTAT
Organism: Zhuqinia jingwanae; assembly: GCA_027744095.1. NCBI lineage: Eukaryota > Metazoa > Arthropoda > Collembola > Entomobryomorpha > Paronellidae > Zhuqinia > Zhuqinia jingwanae. The sequence goes on from JAHZNC010001666.1 coordinate 38,564, forward strand.
AATTTGATTGAGCAAAAACTGATCATATGATCGGAATAAACTTAAGCAATAAATATGTACCTCCACACACGCGCTCCAAATGTTTCACAAACTAAAACGAATTCTTGATCGGGTGATAATTGAACCCCATTTGCAAAATGTAATTTGTTTATGAGAACAGTGTTTTTCTTTGTAGTGGGGTCATATTTAATAAGCCTTGCAGTGGGACCTGCTAGTGCTTCCAACACTAAATCTTCAATGCCTGCGACTGTACTTGCATCAGACCAATAGATATTTCCTTCCTTATCAACGTCCAAATCGTCTGAAAATTTTGGTAGGAACCCGTCTATCGCCACGTCCATACTAACTAGTTTAACAGAATTACCTGTGGAAAAAATGTCTTTTGTGTAAGGGTAGGCTATGCAACAGTAATGACAAACTTGCATCTTGATCAAGTCACTCCATTAAACACATTATATTATTGCTATACATATCGTTGATTACCAGTATCAACGTCAACTTTCCAAATCCCATGAACTGCGTCAGCGCAAAGAAGCTTTCCCTCAGAGTCAAATCGAACACCAGCAATCCTACCGCAACGATCATTTTGAGAATCCCCACCTATAAAATTCCTGGCGCGTTGTTAATTCCAAATTTATCAAATATTTTCTTAAAAAACCTTTGCATACATTTTTATGATTTCATTTTACCACAATTCTTTCCAAAGTTGCCTATTTCTTTAACCTTTCCATTCTTGATACTTATTAATCGCCCATCAGTCAACCCTGTAAAAAGTTCATTGTCCCGAACTGCTATAGATTCTGGACCTACAATGGCAGCATCAAGGGTGACTTGCTTAGCATGATCTAAAATACTATTTGGAGCCAGGGGTCCCTGTAGCTCTGCCGCATCAGGCAAACTATTTTCAGGAAAAAAGAGTGCAAAAAAGACTATTTTATTTGATGCGCTTCCGAATATACTTCATGTATATTGGTGGGTTGGGTACCACAGACCTATGTTGGACAAGACTCCCAAAACCCCTTTAATCTAGATAAAAATTACAACTTAAAAAAGTGCTACCTGAAGGGAACAAAGTCATAATGCGGTGGTAGGCCCGGAGCGAAGTAAACAGAAATGAAAAGCAACAATGTAAATTTCAATCCTCGGCAGCACAATACCATTTTGACTATTATTACTACTATTTTTCCAGCGGTATATGTAACATGTCTGGTCGGTGTAATGAATTAATTTGATTGTTGACCAATACAAATGGATAAGAATATTTTACCTCATAAAAAAAGTTTAATTTGCACTACACATTCCTTTGCACCTACATATATCATGTCATGTGAGCATTTGGTGGAACATTCATTTTCACACAAATGCATATTCATATACAAACTATAATTCGCATGCTTTAAATCATAAATCATATGATGGGAAGATGACCATTGGCTCTACAGGATTTTTTTTGTTTTTCCTTTTCACTTTTTTGTGGTATGTTTATACAGTCACTCGTTATCGATATGCTACCATTATGATGGTAGGATAGTGATTTATGTCTCATAAAAAACAAAATTGGAGCTATATATATACCAACCTCGCTTCGATTAAGGTTGTGAATATTATATTGACGTTCATTCGTATTCGTACATACATATGTCTAACCATCACTCTAGTAGAGCTCTGTTTGTTGAAGAAGAAGCCATTGAAATACAGTCCAGAGGTTTCCTGAACATCCATGCATGAGGTTTCCTGAACATCCATGTATGCGAGGTTTCCATTTTCAGTTTCTTTCTTTATGTTCCACTGAGTAAACTACCTGACATTAATATTACCCAAGACCCAAGAATAAGAAGTTGTTGCATAACCGTATGTTCGAATAAATCACTTACCAATTTGTTTGTTTTCTGTACACTATTATGATCTGCCAAAATGATTCTCACTCTCATGAGTGTTTATGTATATCACATTATTTACGTTAAAAATAGATTTGCTCCCTGAACTATACTCGATATGAAACTAGACCTATATTTTCCCCAAAGTCCAGAAAACTTAGTCTTTGTACTTGATTTCGTCGGAAAAGCTAAACGTTCTCTTTTTGCCCCTGCGTATATTTCAAATAAAAGCTTTTGCTGTTCTCTTTTTAATGTTATGTTTCCGTACGATAAAAAGCGTATTCGAATGAATGTCAGAATCAGAAGAAGTGATGAGTTTTGCGTTTTGCATTGAGTAGAACAAAAAAAAAATGAGTTGAGCTATGTATATAACGAGTCAAATAAAAGCATTCATAATTCACCATTTAGATGATTAATGTGGCGATAATATGTCATGTTGTGACTCTGTTTGTGAAAAACATGTGTATATTCCAAACAAAGAATCTCTTTTTTCGCTACTGGTTTCTCTGATCCAACGGCAGTATATAGCACAAACAAAGTCAGTTTGTTCATCAGATCATTCATCATCAATCACTCATCATAATTAATATCGTATTATGCTTCGTGGTTAAAAGTTGGTGTAGGTAATTTGATTTGTTAAATTTACATGATGCATCAACATTCTATCTTTCTTGATTTATGACAATTAATTTTAATTGACAAGTATTTTTGTGAATGTTGATATTAATTGAGCGTTTTCTCTTTGTTTGACTTGGTGGCTTAAAATATTATCAAATTAAAGCAATGCTCACACCATCAAAATTTAATTTCAATGGATTTATTGTACTTTTGTTTTACCCCATTGAGAATGGAATGCTCTTTTAGACAATTGCATATTATTTTGTTTGACTGAAATACTTTCAACTTTGTTAAGAGACTTCTAAAAATGCAGCCATAACTGAATTCACAGCATTGCATTAATTTGATACTTAAACCTTTTTTTTAATAGAACAACAAATTCTAAAAATGTCTGTGGGTAAATGTCTAAAAATCGTATAACGAGGGCATAGCTTGTGCGGACAGCACATCACAATACACTTATTACACAACTGAATTTTAACGTCCGCATTAATTTAAAAATATCTCAGAATAATGGTCTCAATTGGCATAAGTATGTTTTATGTTATATTAATTACGAATCAAATGTCAAAGTTTGTTTTCGTTTTTAGGGGCAAATGGCAATCAGGGTTGCCGGTATAATAAGAAGAAAGCAGGAATGTATTGGATTTCATTGGGAGAACTAAAATATATGCTTATTAATTCCAAATAATCAACTCATCATATTATGTAAATTGTCTAATAGCTGGAATTATAAACACGCGAATACAAAGAAACTTTGCTACTACGTTTACTACTACGCTAGTAGTGTTGTTATCATATTGATTATACGCCATGTCACAATGACTTCCTCGTGATCGATTTTTGCAAGACACTAAAGTTATTTGACAAGGGATTTTTACTCTCATCGTAGCTATATTTTCCCGTTTTGCACATATTTGGATATTTGCGAAAATAAGGTAACCTCATTCTCGCATCTTGTAAATACATGAAAATTTTATTAATTCTACGAATATATAGGTGGTGACTGCCTGTCCCTATTTCAACAACATGTCTATGAGTACATATATCTTAAAATATTGTTTCTTCTTTTTTCAAACCTAATTTGTATTGGCAAGAAATGGGACACTTTACACGACATCCGATCGGCAATCAACTATTGTCTATTGCCTTTTTTAATGCCATGAAGAAGGACTATCGAATTGAAACTCATATTATTGTGCAAACTGACATTGTACAATGACATAATATGTAGTTGTAACACAATATATATTGTGTGTTTTTTACTACTACTTTATGAACATTTATTCTTCTGGTAAACGAAATGGTTTATCAATTGTTTGTTTGAGAGAGATTGTTCCGGTAGTATTGAATGAATATATATGGTTCTTGACCTTTGATTTAAGGTACCTTTGGGCGGAATTATGAAGATATATATAGTTGTAACATAAAGTGACACTTTTTACCTCAGTAGTATCCCAGGGTTTCTTTACTTTTTTATGTATTCATCAGCAACAAAACAATAAATATCCTGTCTGTTGTAAAGAATTTTGCACATGACGTGTATTTATTGGTTCACTAATGGTTACTCTCATGCTGGTAGTGGCGTTATGTAATTTTATACACGTGTGTGTTCGATTGACTTTTCCTATATGTTACTGAAGCTGAATATTTGTTTCATAGATGATTTTTTTATAAGCTTAATTTACACAATAGCACAATGTTATTGTTTTCCCACGTTACTCATTATAATGTCCACCGTCCACCAATGTTGAACCCTAAATATCAACATACCTAATGCACAATATTGTATTCTCTATACTCTATACTTGTATGTTCATCATTACATTCTTTTTCCTTTGACATGGTCAATAGCTGGGTAAAGTTTGGTCACCTCACCATCAACGACTTCAATGTAATTTCTCATCATATAAATATAAAGTTGTATAGTTCCTTCAAATATTTTAAGATACATGCTTTCTTCTATGTACGACAAATTATTTATTATAAACTACCTGTGCGGTTACATGAATTCACGTGTGGGAGTCTGTATAAAAAACGGGGTACATACTGTTTTTTATTAATTCTTGTCCCGTGCCTACTGCTAAATGAATAGCACACGCGAAAAAATGAACGCGTAAACAATTATAATTCAATTCAAATTCCCCGTTCCTTATGGAACGATTGAAATTCCCTGATCATTATTATACACAGCAAGAATTTATTTTGCTTGCTTAAGTGAGAATTTTAAAGCTATAGCCATGTTTATAACATTGACACATTCATGCTATGACATTGCCGGTCTTCTTGGTGTTTTTTTCATTTGTTGCGCCACTACATCTAAGGATTAGTGCAGTTTAAGGTTACAATAATTAATAATGCATGTCCGTGACAAGGCGAACAATAATATAATGATGATGATTAGTTAAAACAGCCATTCAATGCGCTCGCATCCTTGTTAATGTCTAAACTTTCAATTCTTGCTAGCCTCTAATAAAATGACACAACCTATGTATGACGATACCGAGTAACTTGAGTTTCCATTTAATTTGCTGAGAATTCTTTACTCATTCGTGTACATAATTTATAATATTATACATGATTGAGTATATAATTTACTAATTTACTTCAATTTCAATTAAATTTTACAAGTTTTCAGTATGATGGAACTATGGAACATAACATGATAGTTATTGTAAATATTAACTACCTATTTGCAAAGACGGAATATGACTTAAAATCATAGAAGGAAATTGTAAAAGAGTTCAAATGACCAATTGACGTGTTGATAAATTCAATTTGTCATAAGTAGGTACGTATATAGGTAATCAATTAATATTTGCAATGAGAGATGAAAACAGTATTTTATAGCATTGACCCATTTGCTTATTATTGGTAATCCATCCATTGGTAATTGTCAGTAATCTTTGAATTGACGCATGGTATTCCAAGAAGCAAAAAAATCGGGGTATTGTGATACGTAAATGCAAATCACCAACCAACGTGACAAAGTTTTTTTTTATCATTGCAATCCATATTTTGCAATCAACCAGAATCAAATCAAAACGTACACAAAGTTCCTGGAATTTTACATTGTTAGATATCATAGCTAGCTCCCACAATTACGTGTACGTCACAAACCGCTTGAAATACCGATTTTTTTATATCTTCATTGACGTGTGCATATCGCACGCACATTAGCTAATAATTTCTGAATATTATATACGTGTCCAAATTTTGAATTGATTATCTCAATTTACCTCATTTGAAATACGAAAAAAGTTTTTACTACAAAAATTGTATTTCCCGTAACTTACAACTCATATTCCTGTTCTAATTGTAACTTGCATTATTATCCCATTCCAAACTTTATTTTATGGGGAGCTTTTGTTCACAATTTAAATGTATATCAAATACATGAAACAAGACATAAAACTTCAAACGACATGTTCCATAAAGGTGGTTGAACATTTGCGATTTCAAGCTTCATATTTTTCAAAAGTATACAAAATTATTTTTTCCAGGTGCCAAATTATATGGTAATTTAATTACGTACATTTGTCTGAGCATGAAACGATTTACGAAATGATGACATCACGCTAAAACGGAGTCAACAAAGACAAACCGGCCCTTTTACATTAAAATCAATAAAAAATTATAATGACGATATGGTGAAACATAGTATTTTGAGTACCTACACCGATATATGGAAAGATATTCACTCTGAGTAATGTATTCGTAAATATTAAATTGAATACCGTTCCAGTTTTGATGTGATTACAAAACTACATAAAAGATTCAAGTGTGTAAATATTGTCCATGATGAATCAGTCGAGAAAGAAGCGTACAAACACATCGAAAACTGAACTTTTCCTTTGCGTGTTTTCATATGATGATAAAAGCCAAATTAAACATAAATGTATGACTGTCGACCTCACATGATATTTTGTCATGTGATGATTTGTTATGAATGTTGCAATTAAGGAACTGAAAACGAATAAAATAATTCATGTAATTTATAAGGTTGCAGGTGTATCTCTGTAAGGTACAGATTTATTTTAAAAGTGAATTTTTACGTGGCTTAAAAAAACATATATTTATTCATTTCATATTCATTTAACATTCATCATTTGACAATGCAAAAAAGCTAAAGTAAGAAAGTTCATGGTTCAAAAATCATGAAAGAAACCCATGGATTATGTATATGTTTGGTATGTTTGCTACAAAATCTGTTTTTCATTAACGGCTTTTTTAGTGCTGTTCTGGTAAAATAAACAACTCTAAAGTTTTATCCATCATCGCTAGCATGTGTACACAAGCTTATTGGCATAAGCATTTGTTTAGTGTCATCATGTGCATTTGCGTCAGTTTTTCTGAAGAATTCCCAAAGATATAAAGGAAAAAAATAGAGGATGCATTTTCAAACTATTAAGTGCTGTCTGAAAAGAGGAGGGTCAGGACCAAAACAACCCAACACGATTTCTAACAATTTTCTTCTCAATTATAAATTGTAACAACATGAACATGAGAATAAAAACCAGGCATTCATTTCATACTTTTTAGACTATGAGAGAAAATGTATCTTATTGGCATCACTTTCAAGTTCGGTTCTGTTGGCAGTTCGGATGTGTGTAAATCTATACATTTCTCCTTCATTTATATCATTTCATTCTGGTGGATACTCCAACAGTATTCCTTTAAATTCCAAATGACCGCGACCACATCATACACAGAGGACAAAACATTTTATATCGAAAAACCTATTTTTGGTAAAGTGTGTTATACCCCCCTCCCTCTATGTAGACTCACGTCACATACTAGGAATCGATGAAATATAATTCTAAACCGGAGCATTTGACTTGACATGATACAACAACTTACCTACACGAAATGAGCCTACAATGATGGATGAATGTTTGCAGACTACTTACTACTACTACTACTACTATTTTCAATTTCAATTGATATGTGTTGTATCAGAACCAACAAAGCACTAGATCAAGATCTGTATTTACATTACAGTACTGTGCTGCGGTAAAGGGTTAACTCTCGTGTGTACATTTCATGGAAATAATAATATCGCATGAGCCATTAGCCAGACAGGAAGAAGGCGTGCTTTTGTTTTCGGGCTAATGTTTACCATAATATTTCATCTCTCTCTCTCTCTCTCAGAATTGCAATACACTTTTAATGTTTGCGAAATCGCGAAATTTTCCGTACTTCTCTCCATTCTCTTTCTGTGTATTCAGATTTTATTCTGGTTTGGTGTTAAATCAGAAATGCTAAAACACTTTGCTTGCTACATATTTGCAATAGCAAGCAAGTTGTGATCTTTACTTCAGTACGTGAAACTTATTATGCTCCTTTTCCTTCCAAAATATGTGAATGCGTACTATGGAGCAGTACCGCGAATACCAACCGACCGACAAATACTTGATATGATACAATACGTATAAAGATAAGATCAACAGTATCAACACACTATGTGCTTTTGATTTTACTACTTTACTACAACCATTCACACAAGCGAATTCAACAAGGGATACGTCACAACGATGGAATAGCACAGTCGCACTGGGAATTTTGCAATTCGCAATGTTAAAAAGTTAAAGCGGAGCGTTTTTGATGCTTTATAACATGAAGTTTTTTTTCTATACACCATTTCATAATAGCCTTCTATTGTACATATTATGTACCTGCGTATAATATGTAGGTATTCATGTGCATGAAAATGAAAATCTTTTTGATGCATTGATGCCTGCCTGCCACTGAAACACTTTTTTATCGACTTGTCCTATATTAGTATACCAGGCGGTATTATAAAAGAAACGTAAAACAACAACGCATTTTTATTATTTGAAGTATGGTGAGCAAAGTCAAGGTGGATCAAATCTGATTCACAATATTCACATTCAACATTAACTGCTGCCTTAAATGTGCACAATGTGCTTTGCTTATAGCTTATGAAGTTTTAATATTCTGTACACTCCTCTCCTTCCTCGTGGATCAATGCGAAAATGTAATATAATTTATTCAACATTCAACATTCACATTGAAACAATAAAAATCGGATTTCGACAAAACCAAAATAAAATATTGGCTTTACTATACATGATGATTGCCAATGTTTATTATACACACCAACAACAGAAATGCGAATGTAACAACTTAAAAGCACACGTATGTATGGTAAATGTTAACAAAAATGTTAACATTGTAAAGTAATCACAATTTACAATAATCGATATGGTTGATGCTCAATCAGACATCAACATATCATATCATTCATACTAAAGATAATTGTTTCAATAATTTTCTATCATGTAGGCATTAATTAAACCATATAAAAAAGTTGTTGCTTTTCTTCTCAGAGATTTTTTTCACGTGTAAAACAAAAAATAACATCTTACTAACATGCGTCATTTTTTTTACAAAGTCACCGGTCACACCACTACTTTTAGTAGTAGTACTACTACTACTACTAAATGGTAGTGCAATGGTGTGATTTGGAAGCAAAAGTACTACTACTAGTCCAAACGCCACAGGGCAATAAGATGATGGATGCAGAAACTTGTGTCGTTGTAGAAGCCGTGTAGATTTTTAATATTCATGTCCTGGGAAGACATGACATTTTGCTTTGAATCATCATCATGAAAGTTTTATATAGGAATAAAATAATTTTTGCATGTGACTTTTGATGATAATACGTATTATATATTGTTCTGCGATGTATGCAGACATAGTAATATTGATATTTGTATTGTGAGTGACGAGGGATTAGAAAATAAAGATTGCCTGCATGTATTTATAATATGATGTTATGTGGCAAACAGCTAACAATAAGTAAAAGGGAAAGAAAAAGGGGAATGATACAGAGAAGGGGAATCAAAAGGTTGATAGCAAAATGGTATTCGCCGAGAGTATGAAAACATGTTAAGGCATTTCTTAGGAATTTCAGCGTGTTATTTGGTAGTGCAGTAGTAGTAGTAGTGGAGGTAGTACTTTGTTTGACTACTACAAATTCATACTACATACATGGCATAACCATACAATAATATTCGTTTTTTGGCCAAAACTTTTACACTATCAACAGCAGCAGCACTAGTGAAGAAGAGGATTTTTACAGCTTTATGTTACGCTGTACATATATTCTATACTACTAAGGATGCGTCAATTCCATTAAAGAAGCCATACATGCATATTATAAAAATACATCAGGCAAGGCAGGCTCGTCTCCTTTTTTTTTAGTTGGGACGACCCTGTAACAAATATGAACTGCATTAGCGAATATTAAAGAAGAAAACGCTAATATTGAAAGTTATTGAAATAAGTGAGTTGAAAGTAGCAGTTTGGTTTGGGTTAAGGAAATAAAACTGAAACTAAACATCCTTAAAACTCATAATAAAACATACATACATACATACATACATACAAACATAGCATTTTTATATCAGAAAAGATAAATATAATATAAAATACAAACTAACCCCACACTACCGTTTATAGTGGACTATAAAAGCTATGCACGAAACCTATGTACCTACGACCAGACTACTACTGTTACATTGTCCTTCACTTAATTACAATCTGCAATACAGAAAGTAGGTAGGCAGGCAGGCAGTTTACTTGGTAGACACGGTCCAAGAACACGCAGTTGTATGATGTGGTGTGATCGTAATCATCATCATCATCATATAAAGAGGTAATATACATACTACTACTACTACGGTGTTTTTTAATGTTCTCAAGTTGCAATGCAACTTACAAAGGTATTTATAAATACCAAAGGTGAAGAAGATATTCTTCCCGTCCTTTTAATATATATAAAAACTTAATTGTAAGTTAATAAATTCTCTAAAGTATGTATAGTAATGTAGTGTTGAGTGAGAGCACTATTACAATGTGCAAAACTATGCAAAAGTGTGTGTGAGTGTTTGTGCCTTGCCTTTTGTGTGTATTGTTTATGTTTATAATCAAATCAAATTATAATCAATTCTTTATACATTACCTATATTAACTGAAAATGACCATCTTCTTCAACCTGGCACATCAAAGCATGAAGAGACAAATCTTTAAACATCGCTAAAAAAAATGTCTTGTATACAAGAAGAAGACTATATATCTTTCGTGCATTCTTGTGTTATTAATTAGTAAACACGCTATATATACACAAGATACCTATTCAGTTCTATTCTATTATTAGTGGATCTAGTAAAAATTAAAGGGGGAAGACCAAGAAGTTGATTACACTTTAATATCCAGCAAACGTGATCTTTTAAGCCGAATAATAAAAAGGTACATAATATGAACAAGTCACCCAAGTGCACCACCACATACAAGAAATCAGAGAGAAAAATGTGAAGTGTGAGTTTATTGGGGGAGGGTGAGAAGGATTCAGTTTCTTTTCTCACTGAATACCTTTTTACATTATCCATACATGTACATACATGCACTTGCTCTGTTCTGCTGGATATTTTGAAGATCATGTTTTTTATTATTTAATTATTCCAATTCCTTTTGATACAATTTACGTCCACAATCACCACAACCCTTTTATCTATTCATGCCTGCACTCTTATTAACCAATCCAGTTTTTTGGAATTAGAATTATTATTGTAAGTGGTGTATATAATAGGAGTGTTGCAGTAAACCAGCAGATTAGTTTATTGTACGTATTTGCTCCATGTAGTCATTGTCATATTATTATTCATCTTCATGGACATCTTTTAACTCTAGAAACTTAACCAGACAAGCCAGCCAGTTTATGAGTAACATATAGTCAAACCGAGGAGCAAAAAAAAAATGACTTGCGGTTGGTGTAGGTTGCACATTTAGTTAAGTTTTTAGTCATCATCCAGCAGCAGAAAATCGATGAGCTACTAGCATATGAGCAGGGGACGGACCAAATGAGTCATCCGTAAACTTTTTAGTACTTTCTGCTGTTTGTCGTGGTGGTATGGTGTGGTTGCTCTACTGGCTGACTTCACTCATTGAAAGCGAATGACTACGCAAGGACGGATGGTCACACACAACAAAATATCAATAACAAATTGCAAACTTTCTTACCTGTATAATCAACACACCTGCGAAATCTTTATTTGTATTTTGTATAATTCAATTAACTGTGTCCAGTTATCTTAGGCAAAATAGGCAGTGCAAGTGCTAGTAAAAAAGTGTGTGAACTGAAAATATTACCAGTGAAGTTGACACAAGAAATAAAATGGAACATTAACTCAAGCCTATCCTATTAAAACTCATTTCCGTCCCCGGGACTTTTAGACCCATACACTATATTGGTTTGTTGAGATCTGTGTTGTATAATGGTAAATGATTTTCTGGAGGCTGTGACAGTGAGCTATTAACTACCAAACCTGCGGAAACGGTTGCCGGTTACGTTGCATCATAAATAATAGTTATTATTTGTTTTTGTTTAAACGATGAGTTTAGTAGTATGTTGTTATAGCTGACAGTTTACAATCAGTTGTTGACCACATGCAGAGATGGAAGAAAATAATTTAATTTCATCAAATAGTACAAGGTGATTGATGAATAATAAAGAAAACCATTATCAACAAAAAATATGTCGAAATAAGAATAAAATGCAGCGAGTAATTTTTCAAGGAAAGATTTGAAATAGACGTTACGAACATCTATTCTATTCTAACAACTATTTGTAATACTAATTTAAACTTGATCAGGGTCATTTTGTAAGTTTCCAAAAATTTCGCGGTGTGATTACTAATATAACTATGGTGTCTTCTTGAGTTACAAAATCTTAGTATTTCAAACAAAAAAACTATAATAACAAGTAAATAACAGCTACTTATACCAACATGAAGATGCTGCGAATTATTAAAATTAACTCTTCCAATGGAGGAACATCTTTCTCTCTCAAGATCATCTCTCATTTACTTCTAGTTTCCTTGCTTCTATGCGGAAAGGTAAGATATTGATATTTTTATTTATATACCTTATGCACATGTGTATTTAGAACTAAAATGGAAGAATTGGCCAGGCTAAATGTTTTGGTAATGTTTATGAAACTTTAAATGTAACTGCCCCTGGGAAACTTTGGGATATGGAGTTAGGGATACGTTTTCCTAAAACACAGTTTTATACAGTATTCAAAGTCAAATACTCGTCACAAGATACCTATGTATACGTAAACGATTTATTATACAACTTGATTTGATGATTAAGTGACAATTCAATACATCACAGAACTACTATAAAAAACGAGTAAATAGTCTGCAGGTGTATTATTGTATGATTGTATATAATTTTTTTATCTTAATTCTACAAAAACCACGGAAAAAGTTAACTTACGCAAGTGCCGTAATCTAATCTGATTGTTTAACAAAAGCACACGAATTTGTATTTGTTGGCCCAATTGGTTTTTACTCACGTTTTGGCCAAATCAACATATACATATAAATGCAATTAAATTTTCATTTCCAACATTTTAACATGAGTTTATAGAATCATGCAGTACTGAGTTAGGGAAAGAAAAGTGTTTGAAGGAAATTGAAATAGATGTAATAAGCAGCTTGATGCCGTTATTAAAGAAAACGTCGATTGCGTTATCATAGTAAATCGTGTCTTATGTGATTCATATAAAGAAGTCATGAAATGATGATGCTGTCTGGATACAACATCTTTTAAGAATTAAAATGACAAGATGAAATCCTAAGTGGATTAAATTAATCATAATTAATCTGGTTCGATTAGTTATGATGTAAATTGCTGATGTTGATGTGGCGGTAGCACTACTGTCGATCCAATTCAATCAATGGGTCAATGTTCGTAGTTGTTGCACTTGCTTACCTTCTCGAGCAAAATGATAACGCTGTAATGTGTTGTCTGCGCGAATTTATTATTACGTGTAGTAGATCTATTATTTGTATGAAGTGCTATTATTTGCCGTGCAGGGGTCGAAACAAGGTCAAATAAATGGCTGCAATGATTTTACACAATTAAGAGACTCTTCTTGTACTTACGTTTGACACGACACGGGGGGTCTGAGAGTCCGTCACTTATCTAAACATACATACGCGCAATTAGCGAATTTATTTCTCACTTTCTCACTCATTGATGGTCATGGCCCTAAAGACCACATCATGAATGAGTTGCGCTAGGTTATTTTTGTTTACTTTTCGTTTTGACTCATAGTAAATGGCTGAATTACTGATTGTTTTGCTTAATTTAATTACAGGCTTTTGCAGAAAATTCAACGTCTTATGAAGACATCGATCATGATCATGAAGATAGCTCGACTGAAACAGAAAGCAATCAGACTGAAGGACAATGTGTGATGTATGGCCTGTGTGGAGAGTTAGGGGAGTATGGATACCAAACATGTCGAGTGAACCATCGACCAAAGGAATTGGATGATGAGTCAATCACAGTTCTGCAAGAGTTCTGTCCTGAGCTTATTGTCAAATATGGGCCTAACCTCTGTTGTGATCATGAGCAAGTACTGGAGTTAACCAAAAATCTTGCCCTTCCTCAAAGTATCATCGGGCGATGCCCATCATGTTTCAATAATTTCCGTCGCTCATTCTGTGAGTTCACCTGCTCTCCGCATCAACATAAATTTCTTAATGTCACTGAGGTGGCACCCACTAGTGAAGAAGCCTTAACAGAGGACCCCGATCTTCCGAAAGAAGTCGTTAGAAAACTCGATTTCTACATTTCCAAGAAGTACATAGACGAAACATTTGACAGTTGTAAAAATGTGCTGATGAGTACGACTAACGGACCTGCTCTAGATATTCTCTGTGGCCCATGGGGTTCTACCCGTTGCACGGGGGAAAGATGGTTTGAATTTCTTGGCTCTACGTCAAACTCACACAGTCCATTTGATATCATATACCGACCAATTGACACTAAGGCAGCAGGAAACCCCCTTGATTTTACGGGGATAGTAGGTCAGTTGGTGGAAGGATTAGGAGGGGATGTGAGTGAGTTGAAAGGAGGTTTTGAACCTTTGAATATACCAACATATAGCTGTGCAGAGGCTCCTCCGGTAAGACTCCACTGATACGACGTAATAAACAAATTCTAGATCTGAATGCAATAAGCTTATTAATCTTAAATATTTCATTCAGGGGTCAAACAAACGTTGCTCGTGCGTTGACTGCCCAGCTAGCTGCCCTGTGGCGCAACCATTACCACCAGTGCCTGCAGAGTGGACCTTGTTTGGTTTTCATGGAATGGTCGTAATAATGATTCTGACTTTTGTTATCGGAGCAGGTGCTATTATTCTCATGGCCTTTACGAATTACAACTATGATTCGTCTGCATATTCTATGGGATCAGGTAAACCTGGCTTTTCAATGTTTTGAGTTGTGATATACTAATTTAATAGTGTTGTAATAACAAATTATTGGAAATTAGGTAATTGGTAATGTATTATTTTTTATTGTGTTGGTGGTCTAGTGGAAGAAGTAATGCCTCCTAAACGACCAAGTGATGAAGTAGACTTCATGGAGAAAATGGGCAAAAATTCGGAGGAAGCAATCAATCGTTTTTTCAGAGCTCTTGCCGAAGGTATGTTATATGTGGACTATGCATATCGATGATAAATGTTCAAAATCTGTTGAGTTTACACATTTTTCAATGATTTTATCATGTATCTTATTATTATAATAATAGCTTGTGCCGCAAGCCCATGGGCTATACTGGTTCCTGGCGTCATTCTGACATCTATTTTGTGCCTGGGAATAATAAAATTGGAAGTTACAACAGATCCGGTTGAGTTGTGGGCAGCACCAAACTCAAGGTCACGCTTGGAGAAAGAGTACTTTGATAAAACATTTGCACCATTCTACCGAATCGAGCATCTCATCATTACAGCAAAGGATGACAGCATGTCTGTGTTTCGTAACACAACTGATGGCGAGGAGAGGTTTGGACCAATTTTCAACAAAACTTTCATGTATGCCGTATTAAAATTGCAACAGGAAATCGAATCGGTACGTTATTAGGCAGCATAAAAAGCTCCCTTGTAGCATCTACTTTTTAACTCACTTTTTCATGTGTTTGAAGCTATGAAAGGCTCAATTATATTAATCTTGACTCCCATTATCACTAATGTTTTCTAATTGTAGATACAAACAAGCAGTAACATCAGTATGTCGAATATATGCTTCAAACCCTTATATCCCGACAGCGACCACTGCAGTGTCTTCAGTTATTTGGGTTGGTGGAGATACAATGAGAAAGAAATTGAGAAAGAGGCGGAGACAGTGCATGGATTTGTGGACAACTACTTAGACCATCTTAAATTCTGTACGAAAAATCCAGTATCCCCGAGAGATTCCACAAAACTCAAACAGAGTTGCTTAGGACCATTTGGTGGGCCAATAGATCCAAACGTTGTTTTGGGCGGATTTTCGAAACCTGGACATCATTATGACGAACCCCCATTTAAAGATGCGAACACGGCAATCATTACTTACGTTGTGAACAACTATTACGAAAAAGACAAGGCTGAACCAGCACGAGAGTGGGAAAAAGCCTTTTTGGACTTTATGGAAGATTACGTCAAACATAGAAAGCCGGCGTTTATGAACATTGCATATTCCTCGGAACGCAGCATTCAAGATGAGCTGAAAAGGGAAAGTGAAGGAGAAATCGCTACAGTTGTAATTTCATATCTCATCATGTTCTTGTACATTGCTGTAAACTTGGGACAGATAAATAGTGTTTCAAGACTTCTGGTAAGATCATTCCACCATCGTTCATTTATAATGAATCATTCATCATCATTCATAATACTGTGGATAATGTATCTAATAACATGTCGTTTTATTTCCTGTAGATTGACAGCCAAATCGCGCTTGGTGTCGCTGGAGTTTCCATTGTTTTAGCTTCCGTTGCTGCATCAGTTGGCCTTTTCGGATACCTCGGAGTGCCTGCAACTTTAATTATCATTGAAGTTATTCCATTCCTTGTACTTGCTGTTGGGGTTGACAATATATTCATCATGGTGCAACACTATCAACGCTCTGAAAGGCTGCCGTCCGAAACCAAAGCTAAACACATTGGTAGGATAATCGGTGACGTTGCGCCCTCAATGCTTTTGAACTCGTTCACGGACTCGGCAAGTTTCTTTTTGGGTTAGTTGCAGTTAGAAAAATAAGTCGAGAAAAATTTCAGCGATATTATTATTTTTATGTTCATAATACAAAATGTAAATTCTCAATTACGTATAGGTGGCCTCTCCGGCATGCCTGCAGTCAGGGCATTTGCATTTTATGCAGGAATGGCTCTTCTGTTCAACTTCATCCTTCAATTCACCTGCTTCATATCCATATTGTCGTTGGATATATCAAGAAGAGAGAAAAATCACTACGATCTTTTCTGCTGGTAAGTGTTTATGTGTTTAAAGACTGACATTATTGAGGAAAATGTCATTTAAAACTTGCTACCTGATTACTGCAACTGCGTTATCAATATTTACAGCATTCAAGGAAAATCTGTTGAGAAAATGAAGTTTGATAAAGGGATTTTGTATGCCGGGTTCAAGAAGGTCTGGGCACCAACCCTTCTTAAGTTTCCCGTCAGAATAGCTGTGATTGTAACATTCTTCGGTTGGCTCTGCTCGTCAATTGCTGTGATTCCCTACATTGATGTTGGATTAAATCAAGAATTGTCTATGCCTGAAGATTCCTATGTATCTACATACTTTAAGGCCATGTTTAACTACTTAAGTGTTGGACCTCCAGTCTACTTTGTTGTTAGAGATAGTGGCTTAAACTACAGTGACTACCATCAACAAGATCTCATCCGAGCCGGAGATTTCCCTGCAAGTTTGACAGCGCAAGTTTACTCGGCTAGCAAGATTTCAAATAGAACATTCGTGGCAAAACCAGCTAGTTCGTGGCTGGACGATTACATGGACTGGGCCGGCAATGAAAATTGCTGCAAGCAAAATGTTCAAACAAAAGATTTCTGTCCTAGTTCTGTCTTGAGTAAAAAGAAGTATGCTGATTGTACACGATATATATGACACCATTCATGAACAATGGCATATTTAATAATTATTTTGTGTATATGCTCTTCATGAAAATATGTTATTTTTTGTAGGTGCACATCCTGCAATTTACATTTGGAGTTAGAGGATGGTAAAATTCCTCCCGAACTGTTTGAAAAGTACCTTAACTACTTTTTACAGGACAATCCATTTCAAGATTGTCCGAAAGGAGGTCATGCCGCTTATTCTCAAGCTGTGGCGACAGAAAAATCAAATCCTGATAGCTCTGCATTCAGAGCAGCGTCATCATACTTCATGACATATCACACGGTCCTTAAATCTTCACAAGATTACACGGAGGCTATGAAGGAAGCCAGAATGATTGCTGCAAACATAACAGAAACACTCAACAGAGGTATTTTTTTTGACCTGCAACAGATACATCACAAAATAAGCAGGTCCATTGAAAATTATGCTAATTTTTATCTTGTCATGAATCTCTAGAAACGAATTCCACAAGACACGAAGTGTTCCCGTATTCTGTATTTTATGTATTCTACGAGCAGTACCTGACAATGTGGAGGGACACGCTTCAGTCACTGGGGATCAGCTTCATTACCATATTCGTGGTTACCTTCCTCTTGACAGGATTTGACATTTACTCTGCTCTAGTCATAAACCTAACTATTTTTATGATAGTAACGAACATTGGGGGATTGATGTACCACTGGAACATTTCTCTAAATGCCGTTTCACTTGTGAATCTTGTCATGGTAAGTAGACTGTTTTATACAAATATTTTGTATGTATTTATTAACCACAAAGAAACGAAACAGATTATTGATAACAACTGTATACTCTCTTTCATAATGAAGGCTGTAGGGATTGCCGTGGAATTCTGCACTCATATTGTGCATGCGTTCACAGCTTCAAAAGAATCGTCACGGCTTGAACGATCTCGAGATGCGCTGGTCAACATGGGTAGTTCAGTGCTGTCTGGCATCGCTTTAACTAAATTTGGAGGGATTGTAGTACTTGGTTTTGCTAAGTCACAAATCTTCAGAATTTTCTACTTTCGAATGTACCTGGGTATTGTGCTCTTTGGGGCGGCTCATGGTCTAATTTTCTTACCAGTATTGCTATCATTTGTGGGACCGCCATCGAGACGAATACACACATAACTGATGTTTTTAACCTGCATTCCTAGTTGCTTATTATTATTGTAATTTAAATGTATAGTAAAAGAATAAAGAGTATAATGTATGTAAATAAATAAAGTATATTGTATAAGATGGAATTAAAACGAAATACAATGGAATCTCTATGAGTAAAATATTTATTTAAAAATAAGCCACCCTACTAGTGGGGATGATGTTCCGTTCATGATGTTATGTAGTTATGTAAATGATAAATTGTAGTTATTTAATATTTTGCATTTGTATGTATTATGTACATGTATGTATATATATCTTTGTTCAAAAAATTGGGTACTTGTGTATATATATTATTTACAACTACAACAATCGAATGCTTTACAATGAGTGTACTTGATTTACAGCGAATGAAACTGGCGACAAAAATTACGACGTAAGTCAGAATGAACTGAATTGCATATATTATATTATTATTATTATTATATTCATGTGTTTTGTTGAGGGTATTCTAGTTAAGATACCTATGCTGTTCTTTATAATGATGTGCCTCTCAGTCAGTAATGATCATTGAACGTTAAAATAATAAAGCACATAAGCTGTTTGTGATAAAGTCTTATTAGATCAGTCTTTTGTCCTTTTCCATTTTCATTCAAATTGGTGCACCTGTGAACCTTTCCCATCTCGATATGAAATATGGTCAAGTTTCCACTTTTATGCGAAGTGTAAAGGAAAGTTAAATCCTGCCGAGACTTCAGACGATCATTCAAGTTGCTTCAGTGAAGACGTGGACATTAAAGCACCAGTTCCGTTCTAAAGTCAATAGTTTTTTCTCACAATAATAATTTTACTGCAGTAAAATTTCTAAATACAATTTTGTTTCGGAAGCTTCCGTTATTACGTGAAATAGTGAAAATGAATTCTCAAGTAAGTTTATTAATAATTTATTTATTTTTTTAATAATAATTTTAATATAATAATAATATTTTATTAATAATTTATTTTTATAATTCTTCATTATTTCCCATACAAATTATAACACTTTATAATATTATATATTTTCGACAATGTGTTTAATCAGCAGAGTCAAAATATTGGTTTATTGGTAATATGGTGCTCTTTACAAACTGAAATTGTGATTTAAATTTTTTGTTTCAATTTATTTTTATTTCAGGCGGTCTTGATCGTTGTAACGTTCCTGGCAGCTGCCACCCTAGCACTGGCAACAAATGTACAAAATGAAAACTCTCTACCATTGGAAGATGTACCAGTCCCGAATGCTGACCCTCGAAACGCCAAACAACTAAATGTCCAACCTGGTGTAGGAGCACCCCCAGCAGCACCGGCCAACTCCCCCGATGACCTCAAGGCTGAGGGAACCTTCGGACTCTGGGGTGGTTGGGGAGGAGGTTGGGGTGGATGGGGTGGCGGTTGGGGAGGATGGGGCGGCGGTTGGGGAGGAAGAGGATGGGGATACCGTCGTCCTTACGGATGGGGGGGATGGGGAGGTTGGGGATGGTAATTAATTAATCAATTTCTAATTAAATTTCAAGACAATCACATTTTTGTGTTGAACAAAGTTTTATTTTTTATGAGTTTAAATTTTAAAGATATATTATTGTTTCTTGTTATGAAGTTTATTATCAAATGACAGTACACAAATTCAGATTATTTATTTATCAAAATTTTTATTAAGATTTTATTTCCAAAAAGATTTATTAACTACAAGGAATGTAAAATAAAAATTAAACCAAGATATATGTATATGACAAACTTAAATTTCTAACAGTACATTCTCACCTTGTTTTTTTTTAAGATTCACAATTTTTAAACATTATTTCATTGTCTATTTGGTATAAGGCAAATGCATGTAATCACTTGTTCGAAGTACTGGAATTTCAAAGGCATATGATCATCGGAATGGTAATTTGATTTTCAAATGCTTCAGAGACCATATTTTTCATGAGATAAGTTACGGTTAAGAATGACTATTCTCTAAGCATATCAAACATTGAGCACTAACATTTTTTGTTCATATCTCTTTTACCTAACCTACTACTTTGGGAAATCTACAGTCTTTCTACTTTTTCTTTTTAAATATCAACCACACAAGAATTTCATTTTGATTATGTGTCATCAAACCGGCATTTTATATAGTAAAAATCTGTCTGGTGAACACGAAATCACTAGCCCAAATTCATTTCCACGATTTTCTTTTCAGCAGTCACTAAATCCTTTGAGCTAATTTTCCATATCTGCGTGTTGTAAGGCGATCCAAGGTAGGCGAACTTTCCGTCTTTGTCCAGCGTGATTTCGCTGATGTGGTGGACCTACGATAAGTTTGTAAAGATACGTTTGTATATTTTAAAGATGCATTTTAAAACTCACAATATCTGCCTTAAAAAACGTCTCATTCATGTACCTTACTACTTCCATGCAAACTTTGAATAATTTGTCCATCCCTGTCCACTTCGATGATTATTGCATGTTTGGGAAGGAATTGTGCAATTGGTTCCAAATGACCCGCCTGCAATAAATAGTAATAGTTTGAAATTTACACATGGAACATGAAAAAATACTAATTATTAACAAATAGATATATATGACCTACATAATATTCAGCTTTAGCAGTGTATTCATTTGGAAGCACGTAGTTAATTCCATATAGACATAATTTAGCGACATGGAGCACACGAAGAATCAATTTTCGTAAATAGGGAAGGGGACCAAGTACGTCCAGAAGGCCAGATTTCTATTAAGCAAGAAAATTAAAATCGTGTTAGATTTTGAACTGTAAAGAACGCGCTGCTTTTATAAATGCATATAATATATACGTTTGCACTACACATTTGGCATACATTAGCATATCTTGGAGCTATAAGGGATATGTACATCCCACCTCTCCCGTTAGATCGGATGTTATCTGGTGATCCAGGTAATCCATCAATGAAAACATCTGAAGTACCTTTCTTATCTCCTTTAAGGTAGTATCTGCGATTTAAGATATTTTTATTATGTACATGTACACATGTATACATAAATGAACTTTTTGTTACTTTCACGTAACGTAAATAGAGTTAGTCGTGGTGCTCACTTCATAACACGAGAACGAGCAGATTCAGATACCACTACAAAATCTTCATCTTTAGACAATTGGACACCATTGGCAAAATGAAGGCCATTCAGTAATACGTCTGATTTTTTGGTTTTCGGATCATAACGGACAAGCCTAAGATTGCAATTACATATTTAAATGAGGAGTCATATAATAATTTGCAAAAAGTTAAGAATATCTCTTTCACCGGCGCACCTTCCAGATGGTTCTCCAAGAAATTCATCAATTGCATCGCTTAAGTATGAATGAGTACTCGAATCGCTCCAATAAATCATGCCATCCCGAGCTACGTCCAAGTCATTGGGATTCATGGGAAACTTTTCATCGATGGTCACATTAGAAGGCACTAAATTTACAAAAGTACCTACAACGCCAACCACAACAAGAGCAATTATTTTTGCTTTCACATTTAAAAAAAAAAGGATATCAATGATTTTTCAACACGTTTGCAATGATACCTTTGTCGACATCAACGCTAAATACTCCATAATATGCATCAGCCACAATTAATTTGCCATCTACTGGAGAAAATCTCATGCCCAATGGACGTCCACATTTTTGCTCTTCCCACTTCCCCTCTACAAATTACAAAAAACACAAGACTAATCATATTTTTTACCTCCAGTATCAAGTGAAAACAATAGAAATAATTTATCATTGTCTACATATGCATGTTACTGTGATATATTAGTTTCCTAATGTAAAAACAATGAAAATGCATATTATTGGCAACATTTTATCTTACCACACTCAACACCAAACTTTGCAATCACGCTAGCTTTTCCATCCACGTACTTAATGACATTTCCTCCTATCAGACCCGTGTAAACTTCTTGTCCCCTGACGGCAATTGATTCCGGTCCCAAAATCTCACCATCCAAAACGGCCGATGCTCGATCCAGTCTTGAATTACGCTCCAGTTTCCCTGTAAGCTCTCTTGCGGGAGTTATACTAAACAAAGATTCCAATTTTACAATTTCTCTTTTCATTTTTTTTTTTCAGTGGGAGCAAACCAATGCACTAACCTGAAACTCTCGAATTTTAAGTAAGGTGGAAGTCCAGGAAGTAACACTAAAATAAGCGTAACTACAGTAAAGTCTAAGATGATTCTACCCAATCGCTTGCACATGTTTCCAACAAAGCCCCCTGCCATTTTCAACCGCAACAAACTGATTTCGCACACACTACTTAACTAAACATTTAAAAGTTTGCTAAAAAAAATCTTCACTTGTATCTTGCCTGAAACTGGTGCAGGGTCAAACTATAAGACTCAAAATTAAAAGTAAAAGCATGAATGAGTACAGGATTTACTCTAAAAAATTGTTTCTGTGCAAAATTCATTACAAAAGTCAAGTAGCCATAAAAATTTATGATATGATAATTAAATCGAATAATTTAGCTAGTCATTTTCCGGCTTTTTCTTATGATGTGGTAATGGTATAATTGCTGACAAAAATATATTTTGAGTTAAACATACAGCACCCGCGTACATTTCTCTTCAATGAGTATCTCATGAACACTTGCTTTTATTACGTGGACTCCCAACATGCATTATTGTATACGTGTATGTTTACTATGTTATATGGCGCATTTGCATGCCAATATCAAGAATCAGATGACGTTTGTTTGTTGTCGACGTTGACAGCAAGACCACAAGACATACCACATCATCAGGTTCATCTTTTCATTAGCCATTTAGTTTTATTAGCTTTTACGTATTAACTCAGAAGTAGTAATAAAATCATTTGAAATCTGGTAAAATCGGATTCAAGTCAAGCCATATGTAATTTGTAAATCATAATTTTATTTTTCATTCAATTTAAATAAGTAATTACATATACTGGTATAATTTTTCACTATTGAAGTAATAACAATCACAATTTATTAAAGTTAAGCAAATGTTCAATTGCGGTACTGGTACTACTTTCATTCAGACGTGTCATTAGGAAGGAACACGTTTGAACGGTTCCAGATGTTCATCCATTTGTTTAGTATCTGGATAGATTTAAATTTTTAATTGTCAACGGTGTAGTAAAGCTGTATTTAAACTGTATGTACTGGATGGTGTAATAGGCGACAGTCGACATGGAAGAGGCAATAGCAGAAGTGAAAAAGGCTGTCACGGTGGGGAGGACAGATGTTTTGAACACCGTGCTCGAGAATTGTCATAAGTGTACGTTATGAATGCCTAAATTTTTAAATTCATTCTAGTAAACTATGTTGTTATAACATGCATCCTACTAATTAATTGCAATTTATGTATTACAGATGCGGAAGGGGGTATATCCCTTAAAGAAAAAATTCTGCAAGAACTAGTGGTTCCCGAAGGAACTTTTTTACATCTTGCAACGAAGCTAGCTCTACAAGACGTTGTGCGAGCGCTATTAACTGCAGGAGCTAATCCAGTTATCGAAAATAGACAAGGAGAAAATGCATATGAAATGGTAACATCCGATTCTATTCAGCAAGTTTACGTGGAGGAATTGCTAAGGGCTGCTGCCAAATCAGAGTACGTGCTCATGATTTGGATATTTAAATATACAAATACGATACCCAACAATAATATGATTAAAATTACAAACTATATATGTATAAATGCAATTAATCTGCTGCTGTAGCATTTCACGGATGGATCAACTGATTAAAGCCGGTGTGGATCCAAACTCTTGGGATTGTGATGAGAAGCGAAACACAGTTCTTCACTGGGCAGTTTCGTTTGGAAATGCACAGACTGTAAAATTTCTAATTGGTATGCAATATTCTAAAAAAGAGTACAAGAAGAGCTATAAGAAAAGAATGTTGAATGTCAGGCTTGTCAAATTGCAAAGGGTGACTTAGTATCCAACATACTGTCATTATCAATCAAATTTCTATTTTTCGTAGACAAAGGTGCTGATGTAAACTGTGAAACCACTGAAGGTGTGACACCCTTGCACGATGCTGTAGATCGGGGTGATGCTGAAATTGTACAAATTCTTCTAAAGTCTAATGCCTCTCCCCTTATAAAGGCCGAAAAGGGGTATGCAAAAATTAATTTAATTTTTAAACTGCCACTTGAGCTTACAAATTACAAGTCTTTATTTATTTTAATTATGCAGTAAATTTGCTGAGGAATCGCCATTAGACCTGGCTTCTCAAAAGCCGGAAATATTTTCACTCTTCAGTCATTACTTGGCTGCTCAATTTAAGAGGACAAACAGAAGTTCTTCAATTGATTCAATTGGCCCGGAAAGTCCTATATTTCCAAAGGAGACTTCGTTGAGAACTCCCTCGGTTAACGGTCATCATCCTAGTGTTACAGCAGAAAATGTTGAGTACATTCCAATTCATCCAGGATTTAATGCGGTATAGTGAATAAATTAACACTTTCTTAAGATTGGTGGTTTCCTTTGTTAAACAGTTGAATTGTACCCCTTATCCTTTGCAACACTTTAGTGCTTGGAAGGTGTCATCAGAGGACTGGAATGGAAAGCTCCCATTCAACCTATTGTTACTGATACGAATCTCAGTTTGCTTTGGCCACAGCCAAAAAGTTTACAACAACTGGAGGGCTTACATTTCCGCCCGGAGAAAATTTTGTACTTATCAGTAGTAAAAAGTTCGGAATCTGTTCACAGGTAAGATATAATTTTCTAATCGCAATCAAAACACAAATTGAATATTTGATGGGACTGTAATAATTTAGTTATGGTTTTGCAGGATCTTGGATATTTTTAGCACACATAAGGATGTTTTTGAAAATCTTGGGTATGATGTAACAGCTCAGCAAGTTGAAAACAGTATTTCGTACGACAGCAGCCAGACATCATGCATTCTTTCTAGTCATATCCAATGCTGCGTGAACCCAGACATTCTTTCACTTCCAAACTCTTATCGATTGCACATTTCGAGTAAAAAGGTATGTAACAACGCGTTGTGCATTTTAAACTTATAATCTGCAAAACATTGATTGTGAATACTTTTCAATACAATGCGTAGGTTCGAATAACGGCATCTGATCTTTGTGGGCTTAATTATGCAATAAGTACGTTTCTTCAACTACTGACGATTTATTCAAAAGAGGAACCTGCTGCAATTCCGCCGGTAATTGTAAACGATCATCCTAGTCTTAAACATCGGGCAGTTTTTATAGACGTAACTCAGGAACGCATACCGACAATCGAAAGTCTTTTTGAAATCATCAAAACATTGGGGATGCTCAAGATTAACTATTTGCATCTTCACATGAGATTAGATAAGAATGGACCACCGTTATCGTATACCAAGGGGTAAGTGTGATACAATAATTATAGTAACAGCCAACAGCTATTGTTATTTCAAAGTTCAACATGACCATGGGTATATGTAAATATTTTTGTTTTAGAGAAATCGTTGCAATCGATCGCAATTGTCAAGATGCCTGTATAACCCTTGTACCTGCCATTGACGTGCCTTGTGGAGTCAGTGCCGCCGAGTACTTTCGATACATCAAACCCGTGTTAAAAGAAATTTTACCTTGCTTTGCGTCATCCAAGTAAGCACAATAATAATTATTGAGACTTTATAGAGACTCATAATCTTTGTGATGAGTTAACGATTTTATTGTGTGTTCAAAATGATAGCAGGAAGGTTGATTTTTGTCATTTAGGTATATTCACATTGGCCCCCAGTTGACAAGTTTAATATTTTTAAAAGACAACGTTGAGAACGATCACGGAATAAACTTTAGTGCCATTTGGGAATTTCTCCCAGTGTCAGAGGTTGACAGTATTGTGATGATGTGTTTTAATGCCTTGAAAACACACATAACTAACCCGACAGTTTTAAGTACGGTGCCTGCTAATGTGGTTTTAGTTGAATATGGATTTCAGGTATGTATTATATTCTTTTCAATATTTAGGACAATTGAATTGACCTTATTGAATTCTTATCTGCTTACGCAAAAGTTTCATAAAAATACAAAAACTAAATCTTACATCTCTTCCAGGCTGATTATAATTTTGGATCCTCTTTACTTGAGATGACTCAAAGTGCTTGCTCATCATGCGTCTGTGTGGGTACCTCTGCTTGGAGCTCTTGCTCGGGTTGTCCGGAGGCATCTCTGTGTAATATTTATCATGGCACCCTGAATGCAGTTAATAACTCTAGCCTGGGGTTGATTGTGGCGAATTGGTCAGGGAGTTGCAATTTTACTCCTCGAGTTTTTGCATGGCCTGGATTCTTACTAGCTTCAGGACTTGCTTGGAATCATAACACCCATTGGGTATGTTGTTTAATGATATAATTCAATTGTTTGCGTTATATATTGGATTAAAAATTAAAATGTTATTCTAAATTGTTGTTGCTTGATGTATTAGGAGTATCTTCAAGGTTCCTTAGCCAGTTTAATTAGTACTTACATTTTAAAAGACAAGTCTGGAATAGCGGGCCAAGTTGTACTGCAGCTTGGATGTACTGAAACTAGCTTGTTGCGAGTAGCCTGTAATCAACAACCGAATGACATGACAAATCTACCACCCGCTGATGGAAGCACGTTGTACAGGCTTCTTACTGATCCAGATACAGTTTCTTTGGATAAAATATCATTAGAATCTTTTATCGTGAGTTTTCACGCGATATATTTCTAATAAGTTGTAAATACTGTATGATTACTTGTGGAATGAAAATTTCAACTTAAAATAAAATTTCAGAAATGCATTCGAGCAATCAAAAAGTGCCAGACAATACTGTTGCTTGATTCCAAAATTACGCATGAAGACAATCCAGTATTTGACGAACTGTGCTTGGCGATGGAGCTAATGTTATTAGCATGCAGGTTGGTGATGGTTTACTATATACCAAAGCTTTTGATTATCATCAACTATTTCTAATTCTTCTATCCTGATTTCCTGAAATTGCAGAATTGGGAGGAGCCTTTTGGTTGCCGGTATTAATCCGCGAAGTAATATGGGATTAACTGTGGTGAATTTTGGTATCGCTAACCTGCCGCCAACAGTTCGGACCGATATAGCAAACAAGTAAGTAACATCTACTATGTATTCAAATAATTGTGTTAACTGAAAGTTGGCTAGGATGTGTGCTAAAAATATGATATAAAAATACTAGGTTGCTGATCCTAACGGATGAATATCGACGCGTTTGGCTGCTTCGAAATTTCCCTCAAGGAATGGAAACGTCATTGTATACGCTAACTTCTGTTTTACAAAGATTCATCCCAGATTCTTCAAGAATGATAACTGGACGATTGATGAATCTTTCGCCCAAAAATTCCATCACGTTAACTAATGGTGACAGCAGCTACGAGCACGAGAGCTCTTGAGAAAATACAACGAACACAATCGCAATTAATGTTGAGTATTTTGAGTTGCTTATAATGCAAAATGCAATTGAACATCACCACTATGCCTACATTTTAATTAAATTAAAAATTAATGCTGTTACTGTATTATTAAGTTCATGTATACTATAAAAACAAAACCATCGAGGGCGATATATATACGTATATATTTAAATAAGTTATGAGCTCATAAATTAGAATTTGTCTTGTCAGGATAATGACAATGTATTAATGTATAAGAGTTTGAAACTAAATGACAGTTACATTAAAAATTTATCGAATCATTTAACTATCGCATTACTATTAAATACATATTTATTGAATACAAGAGAAAGTGCAAAAAAACTTATATGTGTACGTATTTACGTTTTTCCAGAAATTACAAAGACAATATCATCCTAAAACAATGTATACATAATAATTCTTTATTTCCACTTGTATTTTTTACTCATCTTGTTGGTTGGACGTAGTTGTTGATGTTGATTTCTTCATAGATAATTTTCGTTGTGCATGTGCCTTTATTGATTCCGATGATGTTTGACGAGGAAGTTTGAACGCAAAAAGTTGGCTTCCAGTTTTGGAACTAGATTCACTTCGTTTTGCCCCAGATGTCCCACCTTTTCCCAAATTGTAAGCAAATTCCGAGGATGCTGTGATGTCCGGTACAGGCAATTTTGACGGATAAAGAAATTCAATGGAGGGGGACTTGCTGACAGCACTCTCTTTTCGTAAAGCAGCAGCCAAGCTGCTTGCGCTTGTGGGGTAAGATAACATATGGAACCCTGAATCAAAGTCGTTTTTATCAAGTTTAAGGTTAGAAAGACTGCCTCCAGTAGAAGCCAGGCTCCATTCACCTACTGAATACTCCTCAGACGGTATTGGACTAGTTGGTCTAATAATACCAGTAGTAGTAGTAGCATGCAAATGCAATGCATTACTTTCCTTCTCTCGACCAGCCATGTTAGAATTTTCTTCATGTGGTAATACCAAGGTTTCGTTCGAAATTTGCATATCGGAAAAGTTGGCAGCAGACGGAAGTTCAAGATCCTGAAATTCTTCCATGAACCAGGGTAAAGGTTCTCGCAAAAAAGGGTCCATAACAGATTCTCTACAAGTTCTGGGTAAAAGTTCAAGAGTTCCATGCGACCAAAAATCGAATTTAGGAGGTAGTGGAGGACAATCCTCAAAAGCAAAATCAGGCAATTTAATTCCTTCTTGAATCGCCGAGTCGGTGTCTAGACACTGCATTCCAATAATAGATAGCCAAGTATCCCGTAGATCAAATGCAACGAGTTGTGAAGCATATTTATTATCAAATCTTGTCTCACAAATGTCCCACGCAGTTTCCCAAAAATCTTCAGCAAAATACTTGCCGATCATAAGGATTATATCCGAATACTCGACTTCTTTTATAGACGAAGATTTCCTCTTCCTATTATGCTCAGATTTGTTTTTGATTTTAGTTTGATCCGAACTACGTCGCTTGTGACTATGCTCATGATCTTATGAAAACGTTAAATTAGTTGACAAGACAAACTAGATACATGAAATAATTTGCAGACACTTTGTGTGCCTGGTTATCATAAGCCAGTTTTTGACGCACCTAAACCTTCATCAGACTTTTTGTTCTTCATTTCTGAATTCTTCTTTTGATGAGTTTTCCTTCGCTCCATCTTTCATAGCAGATTTCACTTGCAATTACACTATTGTAACTTTAGCGTTAGATGAGAATTGAAAAACGAATATTATGTTTTATAAGGGTACACAAATCACAAATTATTTGCTAAATCTAGCAACTAACTCCACACTTGAATGTTTTTATAGGTAATACCTGTCGGCCGACAATAATAATTATTATTATTCTATTTTAATTAAAAAAATATACACATCTGCAAAAATAGCTAAACTCTTGGTCATAGAAACGTTCAATGAAACTTGAAACAACACTGGTCACAAGCCGATGGACATCTTACAAATGAACGATATATGGGGAGGGGGGAATATATACGTGACTTGTACAAGGTTGAAAACGATTAGGTAAGAACTTAAAAATTAATCATCGTCTCTTCTTCTCATATTTACTCCTCTCCTATCTACTTTTCTCTTCTTAAAAGCAACTTCAGGCTCAGTTTTTATTGATACAAAACCTGAAGAAAAGGTACTAGCACTACTTGTACTTAAGGAAGATACTGACTTTTCTCCAAAAGTTATTTGTGGTTTTCGTTTCTCGGGCTGTTTTGCAACGAATTGATGAGACGGGTTAGTAGGTAGTTCCAAGTCATAGTTATCTCTGGTAATGGAAAAATATTTAGATTAGAACTCGCAATTATTCATTATTAGGTAAACACACATATGGCTGATACAGTAGAAGTAGAACATGTAGGTATATAGTATGTGTATTTTCCAAAATACAAGACAAAATCTTACTGATTTTTAATTGTTTGCCATCCACCAGATCTATTATACTGCGGTGCTGGCTTTTGCATCTGGGCAATTTTTGCTTCATCTGCTTTTGTTTCCTTTTCCGATCTATGCGATATTTTGGGTTCACTTGACGAGGCTGAACCTTTAGAACCATCTTCACTAGCCGATGTGGAACCTTCATTAACTTTATCGTGGTACACCTGGAGTTTCATGGATATATCTGGGTTGTCCTCCATATCTTTTTTCATGGAAGCCATTGCTGCCTAATTTGTCAATACAATAAACAATAGCAATTAAACAATTGTCAAAAATGATAAATTATACATATAAAACATTTAAAATAGAAAGAGTACCTGCTCGATCCTTTTCATGTCATATTCCAACTTTTTCTCTTTCTTGTCTTCTTGTTTATTCTTTTTGGAAATTTCTTTAAGTCGCTTCTGAACATTCTCCTTATGCCGCTTTCCGTTTTCGTGAAAATCAATACTCTACAACAATATAATGACAATTTGACATACAAATTTTTGCGATAATGGCAATAATAGTATTTTTACGCACAATCATTTGAGATAAAACCAACTTACAGCTTTGTTATCAGCAAGCCAACATTTACAGATATCACAAAACTTTTTCTCCAGACTCTTCCAATAATCCGCCATGATGTTTAGTGTTTAGTAAGAAAAACGTTTTTGAGATTGATTCCTGATTCCCTTCAAATCGTGCGTTGCGTGACGCAGTTAAATAGCGATTACTGAGATAATCCTAAAGCTAAAAACTCTTACTAATTAACTGTTAAACTTTCAATTTATGTATGTTTCGTTCCACGGAAAATTAAAAACACGCACAGGTTGAGTGAAAAATTGCTTATACACTGCACTGCTAAAAGCGGACAACATACACAATCACTTTCGAGTCGAAAGTTTCGACTCTCAAAAGTCCCAACTTCCCAACATGCAATCATATGATGCTACTGTAAACAAAAACGACAACAAAAATGCCGCAATATCTTCATGCTTTTTATGGGTATACAGGTGTTAATGTGAGATAAATGTATAATGTACACAACGTTAAATGAACAAAGAAATATTAGTCATACGCATATGGACATGAACGTGAAGACAATTTATTGCGATAAACTGGCACAAGAAAAAGTTAATTTGCATAAAATAACAAAAACCTAAAATAATGGTTGAGATTGAGAATATAAAATTACGTAAATCAATAACATGTACTCATATAAAACGGCTACTCCAACTTTTTAAATGAATTCGTCTAATTTAATAAAACTAGAACGTCCAGTAAACCGCTGTTTAATATCTCTAACAGCAAAGATGAAATCTGGGACAGCAAATTACGAACGATAGATTTGTTCGCCCCTTAAAGCTGAATTTGGAGTCATTCTGGTGCTATATAGAACAATGAATATATTTGCACAATATTAGTTATTATTACTTCCTTAAGATATATCTATCTGCATGCCTATTTTATAGAAATACATATTATGTAAATACAATTAATAAAAATAATTTATTATTAGCCTTTACCATTTCAAATTACGAAGACGATTGATGATCTCCGGAGTAGGGGTGGTTTGATTGTGCCCAGGAGTTGAAAAAACTGATGCAGTCCTTTCATTTCGATGAGTAAATGAGTTTTGTCGGATTCCTCCTCCTGTACTAAGCTGTGAAATTGAAGAAGCAGGAGTTCCAAAAGAAACTGGGGATGGATTGCTCATCGATGGTGACATACGCGCTTGATGCGAAAAAGGCCGAGAAAATCCGGGTAAGTTTGAAAAGAATTGGCCATGGGATCGGTCTGGCGTTGCAGATGGTGAGGGTGAAACTGACGGAACGACAAAACCTACAGTACTTTGATATTTCGGACCGTTGTTTGTTCCAAATGAAGATTGAACTGGAGTTGGGGGGATTGATCGTGATGGAAGATGCACATTCGGAGGTACCTGTGCATTAGGCCTTTGGCTATATTGGCCAAATAAATTCAAATGACCATCAGGACTAGGACTGTTCAAGCGATTTATTTGAGCGTTATTCATTGAATGCGAGTTGGACAAGAAAGATGTAGAAGCATTGTTAGCTTGTGTTAACTCAGCAACCTTACTGTGTAAAATGAGACAGAAATCAGTAGATTGATTACATTTTCATTTGATGATTAGTCTGTTGAAAAGGCAAATATAATCATACTTACGTTTTTAGTTGCTCGATCTGTTGTTTCAAGGACTCATTGTTTTGACGTAAGTGGTTGGCATCCGACTTTAAGGAATTGTTCTCATTTTTCATGGCTTTTAGAGTTTCGACCTATGTACATATATTATTTTATATTTACATTTAATACAATACATATTTTTAATTTCATATTTTACAAGTCGTGCCTGCGAATAAATGATTTTAATTATTGTTCATACCAACTTTCCAACATTGCGAAGACAATTTTTCTGCAGCGTATTTTGAAACTGAAGTATTTGAAGAGGCTTCTTCATAGATTCTTGTATAGACTGCAGCAAAGACACTGGTTCCGTAAAGAAGGCTTTAAGTTCCTTTCCACTTTGAGCTTTAATTTCCAGCATTTTGCACTCATTGGTTCCACATAAGCACTTGCTAGTTATCGCTATATATAAATAAATATTTTTAAACAATGTTCACCATCCGCGAAATAACATAAGATCACATAAAATGCTTTTGATTTTCGTTCATTATAATACTAACCAGTCATGCAATTTTCGCAATATAGTCGTCCACAGGAAGATAGAAAATAACGAAGTCTATTCTCTGGCTGGAACATTGGCCAATGAGCACAACGAATACAATGAAAAAAATCCATCCTTGTCACTCTGATCAGTTAAATATTTTCTTTCTAAACAACTCTAATTTTTGACAAATGATGACAAAAAACTTGTCAGTACTATAGAATGAAGGATGATTGTTCTATTTCAACCAACGCTGAAAAGTGTGTAATTTTGAGTTTTAAACAATACGTCACTAATTATTCTTGTAGTAAAAAATTTACAAAACCGACAACAAAAATTTTGACCCTGGAAAATCAGAAATTTTGGAGAAAACAAAAACTCAGGTGAATTAGTACAAAGATTAGTTTTATATTTTTTTCGCCTTCCATGAAGCGATGTCTATCTCCAATTTTCTTACTTTTGCTTACATACAGCAATACACAATGACAATACTATGCATAAAAACAAAAATAACCAAGCACCCTTGCGTACACAATGGACAATGTGAAAGAAAACTTGTGCGAATTGCAAAATGCTTTCTCTCCATACTCTCTGCACTCTTTCGAATTTACCGCGTTGTTTGAAAATTCTTTTTGCAAGTACGCGTACGACCTAAGAAGATGAAAATCTTCATAAAAAATCCCCTTTTTAAAAAACCCACTACTTTTTCGAAAATTGAACGTTTTCAATGATTTATTATTATACACATTATATCTTGGAGAAAACACCAGTATAAAAATATACCTAATAACTTCTGGCTATATATAGAATTGGACACACATCAATAATTATTTTTTACGTCGAGATTGAGATAAAAATGGGGAAATTTTTAACATGAATCTTTATGAATAATTATTAGTTCTTATAAATCATCATCATTCCTCCTCTACAATTTGTTGTTGTTGTTGTTGTTCTTCTTCTTCTTCGTCTTCGTCCTTGTTTTGATCGAATTTAGTTTTCGAAACAGAATCGGCCATGTGAAATTTAGACAAAGTTGTGGGAGAGTTTATTGCCATAATTTCCATTTCTCCTGCTAGGTTCTCCATTTCAGATATTTCCACCTCAGTTTCTAATTCTTCCTCTGAGTCTTCGTATGACCTTTTCTCACCCTCTTCCTACAAAAGGGTAGAACGGACGAGTTTCATAAACGTGGTTTGAATAGAAAAAATATATATATTAAATATATTTGTGAACTTTGTAATGTCTATTTTTCATTTATGCAATGCAAAAATTCACAGACATCCATTATCTCAACCAACCTCGTCATAATTGTCATCTTCCTCATCTGTTTCCAATTCGTTCTCTTCATCGTCCTTATATGTTTCTGGTTCGTTCTCTTCATCTTCCTCGTCATCGTGTTCCTCTATATATATCCGTTATTAAGGCCAACCAATTTATCAAATTGAAATTGTGTGTTGCATCTATTTGCATAATTTGCGTGATATCTACGTACCTGGCTCCCGCCTCACTCTGTCCATTTCTTTTACTTTCTCGCGAGCTTGATGACCACTGAATGGCTCTTGATTTACAGTGGCAAGATGATTTTTGGCTTCATCAGAATCTGAATCATTATTTTTTAAACAAAATGTTATCAAGGACCATAGTTGATAGTCAAATAACTAACTGTAATTATTTAGTCATTCAGTTTCCTTTCATTTTTATGAACGTTAAATATACCTACCTAACTGTATGCTGTTCCTCATTTCTTTCACTTTCTCACGTGCAATATGGCCTCTGAACGCTGTTTGAATTACAGTAGCGTAATGTACGGCTTCTTCATGAGATGCTGTAAATATTTGTAAAAACTCGTCAAGATCGTCTCCGGGCAGAACTGAGGATGCTTCCCAACTCCACCGGTGTTTTTCCCAACTTTTGCCTCTGTTCTGGTTTCAATGAAATAAGTGCGTTGAATAATATAATAATTTCATTGATCGAACGCGAAGGGAATAAATACCTATATATGAAAAAATCACAGCCACCTTCATTTCTGCTTCCTCTATTTTAATAATGCGCTCTTCCATAAAGCATGCCAGATACTCGTAAATATTCTCAGGTTGATCTTCTAGCACCTACATAAATGCATATGGGAAAATGTAATTTGAGAACAACAGGGCATCATGAAATGTGTACTCAGAAAAGTCCAGGTTTGTGCTTCATCTCACCCCTCTAATCATCACATCCATTAATGGCTTCAGACCGAACGGAACTGGAAATCGTTTTCTCTGTCCGTTTAGTTCTAGTATCGGACCACAGGGCATTTCCGGTAAACTCGACATGATTTCTTTTTCATGCAAAATTTTGTAAAGAACAAGGGAGCAGTGATAAAGTCTACTTTGTCATGTGACTGAGATTTTTCTTATTCAATTCTATGAAAGTACATGTGCTAGTTGACGAAACATTTGAAATACAATGTTGTACTGGCATTATTTTTTTGTCATGCTCTCACTACTTGGAAGTTTTATTTAAATCTTTTTCGTAACAACAACAACAAACCAAAACATAATTACACACAACGTTATAACATTCGTATTGGGCACTGATTTTGATCCTGTCCAGGGGGAATATATACGGGTGTGGATTGGTGTAGATCATCCGGTACGGGGTAACCGTAGTATTCGTTTGCAAGTAAGTGATACCTTGTTCGAAGTAAATGTGCTGACCCCTTTGGCTGCCTATCTCGGGTGAAAACGCCTTTTTTATTTCCGACTACCCGTTTTATCTCTGCATTAAAGAAAAACAAAGATTGAATCTCACTTTCCCCCAATGCTCTGGTGTGGTTGTGGTCAATCAATGATGACACTTCGTTCCTTGAGTTTAATTGAATTATCATTTACCTTGTTTTGTCATAAAATCTGCGAAATTCCATACCATTTCACCGATAAATGTTACACTGCTGTTATGTCTCATTTTGTCAAATGCTTTAAAATGTTCCCGCATGTAATCTTCTTGGAACTCTTCCGTAAACAGCCAACTTGGACTCTTAAGAATTAAGAGTAAAATACAATATTGATGGTTCTCGATATCATCAATCATGGTTACATATTAAAATTTTATATATAAAAAATGTATAAAATTCATGACATACTGTATGTAATCCAGCCAAGGTGTCAGCACCTATACATAATATGGCAAACAGAGAATTTACAATAAAAAATGCGATTTCATTTGAGGAAAATTTTCTGAATTACATCTTTTTTTTCTATAAAATAAGAACTACCATATTCAGTGTAAATGAGAGGTTTTTTATAAGTATTCATCCAGTGATAAGCTTCTGCTTTTACTGCTGTTTCAACTATTTCAATTTCAGACTCGTCACTATACCATGCGTGATACCGATTGAGTGATACGATGTCTGCGAATTGGGCCTATTTAAAATATCACTTATACAAACAACAGTAGTATAATTTTTTCTTTGCATAAAATTGTCAACAAGCAATGTTTTTACGAACGGCTTTGTCGTTGGCGTAGTTAGTGAAGAGAACAATTGTCACTGGTCTCGTCGTATCCAGTGATCGAGTATGCTCAAATATTTCTCTGTATTTAACCATTCATTATATACAATGAATCAATGCATTATAAATGTACACGGAATATAATCATATATTTATTTATGGTTTACATACTTAAAGTAGTTTTCAGCTGCTGCGTCTTCCGATCGTGGCTCATTTGCAACAGACCAAACCATCACGCTTGGCCTATTTTTATCTCGATTAATTAGCTGCGTGAGTTCCAACTTGTGCGTTTCTAATAAAGCTTGTCCAAAGCCCCTGTTTTTTTTGTTTTTTTTTTTAACTTTAACCACGTAATAATAACATGTATGTAAATCAGAATTTATGTATAAGATATCTCACGTGAGCGAAACGGCTGAGCACTCGTCAATAATTACCTAATAAAAAATAAAATTCATCAATTAAATTCATTTTACCCATTTCCGATGCCACAGTATACTTTTGGACCACAAAACTTTCATGAAAAATTTGAAACTGGAGTTATAAATGTGTCTCATTAGGCTACTAATTAGCTTCATTTTCATTTTTCAATGTGACCTCTACGATGACCCACGAGGTCAGAAGATGATCTCAAAGTTAATATGCATAAATTTAATTTTTTGTTTAAATATCTGCATTTTTTTAAACGAAAACTTTTAATTCGTATTGAAGGAGGATTACAATGGCTATTTTATTGCCAAGAT
This sequence comes from Zhuqinia jingwanae, assembly GCA_027744095.1. Lineage (NCBI taxonomy): Eukaryota > Metazoa > Arthropoda > Collembola > Entomobryomorpha > Paronellidae > Zhuqinia > Zhuqinia jingwanae. Next base: position 75,956 of record JAHZNC010001666.1, read on the forward strand.
TTAAACAATTTCAGCGATTGGTTGCTGAGTAATTTAGTAATTAGTCGAAAAAATAAGTTATTATTTGCGGAAAGTAATTTAATTTTGAAAATTGCTTTATTTTCGACCAATTATTAAATTACTCAGCAACCAATCGCTGAAATTGTTTATATCTTGGTAATAAAATAGCCATTGTAATCCACCTTCAATACGAATTAAAAAGTTTTCGCTAAAATAATATATATTTTTAAAATTTATGCATATTAACTTTGAAATCATCTTCTGACCTAGTATGTCATCGTAGAGGTCACATTGAAAAATGAAAATGAAGCTAATTAGTAGCCTAATGAGGCACATTTATAACTCCAGTTTCAAATTTTTCATGAAAGTTTTGTGGTCCAAAAGTATACTGCTGGGAGTTTGGTACCATGTACCATTATATCATGTGATTAATAATTAATAATTAATAATTAAACAAATAAATAATTTATAATTAATTAATAAACAAATAATAAATAATTAATTAATAAACAAATAAATAATTAATAATTAATAAACAAATAAATAATAATTAATTAATTAATAAACAAATAAATAATAATTAATTAATTAATAAACAAATAAATA
>JAHZNC010001667.1:0-19414 GCA_027744095.1 Zhuqinia jingwanae
TCTCCCCAGATAATATCTTCCAAAAAAAATTGAAGACATTTTAAAGGGATTTTTTGTGGGGGAGGGCAATATGTAGTAAGGTTATATGTATTACAATACATACATAAAAAACTATATCGGTATATATCCAAATAAAATAAAGGCAGTATAAAATAAATTTAATAAATTTAAAATGTCGTAGTTGTTTCTATCATATAAACATCAGCATCAAAAGTCTCATCGCATTGTATGGGGGAAAATAATTTCGGAAGATATTATCTGCGGAGAAGTCAATAAGGGAGAAATGTAACTTGGGAGAAATTTTCAGGGGAGAAGTCAACCCCGGGGAGAGATTTTAATGGGAGAAGTTATCCTAGGGAGAAGTTTCACTGTGGAAGAAGACCAGGAAGAAATTCAATTGTGGAAGTTCCCCTAGACCCATGTACAGTGTACAGTAAATAGAAACCTATATATTTGCAATGAGCTCGCATTATTTTTACCTTGTAATATTCTCATACAGTGTACCATTAAGTTTGGGCTATTCTACAACAATTTAGTTAATCAAACAAGTAAGAATCATGTTCCTAGTCTGCAAACTTTCCCCAGTGCATTTAAATACTAAACATCTGTACATTGTATTTTGCGTGGCATGTTGCAATGCAAATAGAGGTGTTTAATGACTTTATTCAATTAAACATTTTAAAAGTGCTGTCATATTTTGACGAAATTTCTCATAAAAATGTGGATACAATTTTTGCTATTTATATATACAATACATTCTACTAACGTATTTTGAAAATGGCACAGTGATATACACTCCAATGATTAGAAAATAAGAGCGGCATGTCTGAAATTACCTAAATACATGTATATATATCCCGCCGGGAATGTAATTGTAAACAGGCATTGACAGAGAAAATCATTTAAAAAATAACACACTTTTAAATTCTCGCAAAGTTACCTGGTAATGGATACCTAATGATAAACAACGAAAAATAATTTTTGTGTAATGGGATGTAAGGTGTTTATTGGGTACAAATAAAAATCCAAACGATATACACACATAGCACTTATTTGAGTGATTTAAAAACACTTTTTTTTGTTGCCCATGTGACAGCGAAAAAAGTACTTACGTTGCGGATTGGGAATATGTTCAACCCGAACAGAGAATCCTTGGCCAAACACAGGAATGCGATATTGAATGAGTGCAGCATTTTGCGAGGCTGTGTAGACACGTCTTATTGGCAGCGCCTGCTTTGAGTCCACACAAACATCCTGGAACCGATTGGAGAGACTCTTTTCGTGGTCTTCGTAGCTTGGAAATACAGCTCCATTCATCTCCCAACCATCCACAACCTGTTGAAAACGTAAGCAATGCAGGGTCAATTAAAGAATAATTATAACGTTTCCTTTAGCATGCGGTTAACGTTACACTTTTTGTGGCAGTGCAGAGAGCGTAATAGAGAAATTATGCTTATAAGTTTTAAAAGATACTCAAAGTCAATTATCCATTGTAAATTAGGTCATTCAATTTCAAATGTGTTGCATAATATGTATTCAATATAAACAAGTTTGTTTGGATATATTCCCAAATATTTTTCCTTTCTACAAAAACTTTTGAGGTGGAATTTGAACATCTAAAATACATCCTATCGTCTGTTATATATTTGCATATTTGCACAACATATACAAAAATTAAATAGGAAATTCAAAAGGTCTAAAAAGATGTATTTAAACTCTAAATATTTGTATTTTTGTGCATCTGCAAATGCCAATTGTCTGAATTAAATGTACAAAACGTCATATTCATGAATGAATATTTCTTGAGCTTACGCTAATAAGTCCACCTTGCTGACACTGAACATCTAGATATTCGATGGTGATGATAATGACCTTGTCCGGGTCTGAAATCAAGTACAATCCACACGTCCGGCTTCCTCCGCGCGATTTGTAATGAAAAACACCTTCATCCAATGTTATTTTCACGCAGTCTGAAATAATAATCCACAAAAACAGACTGCGTTAATGGCATAGGATAAAAGGAAACAAAATAACACCACGTTCTATCACAGAAAAACAATGCTTGGAAAAGTTCATAAACTATTGCAACGTTTCCAAGAGCATAAAAGACTTTCACAATAAGCAGATAACAGTAATTTCAATGCGTTGAAAAGTGATACTTGGACATTGGGAGTAATCCCGCACATTAAAATTGTGGAAAACGATAAGAATTATAAATCGTGCGCTCAATTTGAGCTTTAACAACGTTTAAACCCTAATTCATAATATGAACAATTGGGTGAAAAATGTTTGCAAAAATAATAATGGTTTGCTAAATTCATTATGGACCTTACCAGTTTCTGAGTCCTCAATTACATGAAAAAGACTTGATAATTCTACAGGAATTATGCTGGAATGGTGTTCTGAATCAGTAAGTGTTGCTGCTGTCTCCGGGTCGATGTTGTCCTGAAACGAACAAAAAAAAATAACGGCTAAAAATAATATCTGTCACTCATCACTGCATTGTTAGTAAATCATAATAATCAATTCTCCAACAACAGTCGATTCAATTAGGAGGAAAGTAGAAGCAGAACACATTTTAATATGAAAAGAAAATATAAACAAGCATGAAGCATGTCAATCGATTTTTTTTATTGAGGAAATTGAACTTTGGTAAATCCAGACAAAAAAAAGAGTCAATTTATATGCTTATGGACTTGTTAGAAATGCATCTGTTTTATCCCTCTTTCATGTCATAGTTTACACTCGTAATAGGAACAACATAATAAACTGTGTCATACAGACAGATGTATATATATGGTGCACATGTCATAGTCAAACAAAGACCAGGAAAAGGATTACAAGCCTAAAAAGCTTTGGCACAGAGGGAAAGCAAACATGGCGGAAGTTTTGGAAGTGGTAGCGTGTGATGGATTAGGCAAGCAGCCAACTTCCACATCTAGTATCTAATGTGTACATTCTGATCGTGAGTAGTTTGAATTTGTAAAAATTAGGACTTACATGTTTTGTAGCTTTAAACACATGCTTTTGTGAAGATGCAACCATTAGGATAAAAAAACAATGCCTTTATTGGTTTTGGATGGTTAGGGAAACCATGCATTTCGATTATTTCGAATAACCTCCTTAATTCACATGTATGCATGCATAGGTACTTGTGGAGCCATGGTAAGTATCTTGCTTGAACATGAACACCTTTATTTGACATTGACACGACAAGGGAAAGAATTATTATATGGAAAAGTTATGCTTGCAGAAATATATGAATCATGCATTTTATTTTTAATGAAAAACTCATGCCCGCTTAGTATTCCTCCTCATTTTTAAATTGAACTATATCCCAGGTAGACACAGAGAGCATTTTCTGTTCGTTTCCCGCACGGGAACCTGTCAGGAATTTTATTTGGGAAATGGCAGCCTTTCCCAAACAGGTAAGTATCTTGCTTGAACATGAACACCTTTATTTGACATTGACACGACAAGGGAAAGAATTATTATATGGAAAAGTTAAAGTAAATGCTTGCAGAAATATATGAATCATGCATTTTATTTTTAATGAAAAACTCATGCCCGCTTAGTATTCCTCCTCCTTTTTAAATTGAACTATATGCTATTTTATATAATATAATATATAAAGGAGTCTATGAAGGAAATGATACATAGTATGTATTAGTGTCATTTAGCTACAAAAGGGGATTAGGCTTTGACTACCTGGGATGCTATTTTATATAATATAATATATAAAGGAGTCTATGAAGGAAATGATACATAGTATGTATTAGTGTCATTTAGCTACAAAAGGGGATTAGGCTTTGAAAATTATAAAATACCCACAATCTTGTCTAAATTGTTTGTACAAAGGCCTTATTTGTTCTTTTAATCACAAAAACTAGCGTTGGTGGACATTTTTGTTACTACATCTTATGAGAGTGGGTACGTTGACCGCATAGACTGGTGTAAGTGTAAGGACATGAAAGACGAGAGAAAAACTCCACTCTGGGAAATGCCAACCTAATAATAACCTACTCTAAAGAAGCTTTAGTCAGGATCAGTTACATGATATGGTGTCATATACATTGTGACAATATATTAGTTGTTTTGAGCACAATTCTAAGTAAGAAGGTATAATCATACTTTGTAAACCTACTCTATAGAAGCTTTAGTCAGGATCAGTTACATGATATGGTGTCATATACATTGTGACAATATATTAGTTGTTTTGAGCACAATTCTAAGTAAGAAGGTATAATCATACTTTGTAGGGTAATCTTTCTCGGTTGCAGCTTAAACTAATGCTCGTCGCACCTATATAATAATGATTTAATTATCACTCGAGTAGTGTGACATGTTTGTGTTGATGACCCAATTACCTGAGCTTGTTGATGTTGCAGGGTCTTGAGCCAATTCTCAGATTGTTACCAGAGAACAAGTTAATTAATTAGTATTAATTATTTATAAGTACGCGTGGAAAAGCAAAATTATTGCAATCACAGCACGCGATTTCTAAAAACGACAATATTCCATATAAAATATGTACACTTTCATCCACACACACCCACATCCTTTACTTTATTTGACACTTTATGTTATAAAGATTGTCATCTCATATTTATTCAATGAGATAAAAACTCGTAGGTACATTTTATAATGGCGAATTATAAGGAACACTAAATCAAAAGATTATACAGCTTTGAAAGAAACTATGTTTCCCAAACGTTATAAATAATGTTATTATCATATTATGTATATTTCTTGGTAATAAGCAACATTGCAATATTTATAATTAAAGATGATAAGTATATTACGTTTTCCTCATAAATTATTGATTAATGCAGTAGACACAAAATGATAGAGAGGAAGAAAAATTTATTATTATTATTATTGTCCTTCATTTAGCAAGTAAAAATAACAGGTTCTCGAAGTGCCCCTTCCTACGCAACAACACACCACCCCTTCTTGTTTCTTTCAACAACATCATATTTCAATCCTTTATCTTGTTACAAGTCACTGGCTATCATTATCTTGGAGCAACAACACATTGCAAAGGACTAGGACTGTAATTTTCTTTGCAGCATTTACGAGCGTACGTACAGCGTGAGCGTGAACATATATTGAGAGGTGCATACATAATCATGGTCTTGAGCCAAATTTGACGACTGGAATGCTTAAGGAAAAAATCATTTCTCGGGTTTCCTTTAATAAGCCGACTCGAAATAATTCACGTTTAGTGAGTCTTTTTACCACACAGCTGAGGTATTTGGTATCAAGTTTACGGATATGGATGTATGTGCATGTAAACGTACTGATTCTTTTTTGCCTTTGTCATTTTCCCCTACAAGCCCTAACACAAACCCCTTTGCACTATACTCAAATTTAGTTAGTTGACATTTTAAGAGCACTTTTAAAGTAGAGTAGGCACCTATGTATAAAGTGGATTCACTCCAACCCGCCATAGTTTTTTTTTCAAGCACCATCTTTAAGTACATATTTACCATTTCCTTAAATTACACACTATTTGTTTTCTTTATCTTCCATTTCAGCCTGACATTCAACTTTCTTCTTGTCTCACACTATCCACTCCCGTATTATGTCCTCCGTGTGGGAACATGGTATGATTTAACATGCCTATATTTAGATGTATAAACATATATCACGTGCGTATACCTTTTGGTACTTGTATTTTACATTGGCGAAATTGCGTAGAAATGGGAAAACTGAAAATAGGAACATAAAATTACATGATATTATCAATAAATGAGTTTGCTTTGCTCTTACTCAGTACAATTGTTTTAGCAGACACATTGTTATTTTTCTTCAAATCTGGAGGCTAACCCATTTACCCCGATTGTCTTTACTTTTTACTTTCTTCTCTTTCTCCGTTGTTAGTTGAAAGGTCTACATTTACCTTTTCCTGATAGTAGGGGAAACAGGGAGGTAGTGGCAGTGGCTACATCATGGAATATGAATAGTTAATGATTGTATCATTGTTATTCTCCACTCTTCTTTTCTTCATTTAATGAATCCCAAGGAAAAATTTCAACTTAATTGACGATAAAGTAAATGGTTATTTAGACAAAAGTGTTTGAAGAACTAAAAAAAAATTAGCACTTTTAAGGTTTTTCGCAATCATTAGCACCGTACTTAACGACTCTATTTAGTTTGAAGTTGACATTTATCATAACAAAAAAGTGTCAACTAAGAGAACTAAGAATCCTGATAAACAATAAACGTGAATTTTTTTTTGTCATTTTCCGTACTGGATATTAAAGAAATTGTCTTTTAAAAATGCATTTAGTTTGCTTTAAAATAGATCAAAACATTACATGAAATTATACGCATTGGCCCTATTTCGATTTCAGCTCTGGTATCGTCGTAGAAAAAAGATATCACCAGTACATTTTCGATGCAGCTACTATTTAAAATTCTTACTAAAATCTTAATTACTTTGCAAAAAAGGAATCGCTCGAAATTAATATTTTTTCCATAAATAGCCCGAACCATATATCTTTGTTCTATATGGGTTTATTACCCTTATTTTCACAAATTACATACATCCAGTAAAAACTACAACTGGTACTTGCTATTTGTGCGGGGCTTCTCTTTGCAGAGTATGTGGGTGGGCGGGAGTATGAATATTAAATTTTTAACCATAGTGAATAAATTTCCAATTTTAATGGAAATATGAGAACAGAGTAACGTTTCGTTCTGCTGGGAATACATACGAATGTAGAGAGGGTATAAGAGCAATCCCCTTTAGTTCCACACACACATTGCAAAAAAAACATGGAATGGAATTGTAACACTCTGTTTCTTTGAAATCATCTTCCCTTTTCAATTTACTGTCCAAAAACACATATATGTTTCCTTAAGTGAAATGGGCGAGGATAATTGAATTTTTGAATTTTTCATGTATGCATCATATCACAATCATAATCCAAATTGATACACAGAAGAATGAAATGTACTATCGCTACTAACTTTCTTTTTATTTTTCCTTTGTGCCATGTTTCTGCAACTACATACGTTACACCCACCGTTACACAATTCTAACAAAAGAATATCCCACTCCGTGTTATTTTTGTACTGTTGTAGTGCAAATATGGTTGAAATATATATAGCATAGTCTTGCAGCGGCATTTAATATAATTAGAAAGTATAAAAATTCTGAATTCATACAAAAAGAAAGAAAGCGCACTTTGGGAAGATTGATGTAAGGCAAATCTAATAAAAAATCTTGCGGATGCGATGAAAATGATAGCAACTGACAGCACAACACACCACCACGCAACATAACATAATGAAGATTTTTCGACTTCATTGACTCGACACAGTTATACAGTTACAATATATATATTTTTGTTTCCCTCTTTCTTTATATATCCAAATAAATCTTCATCTTATGTCTATATTTTCATAATTATTTTTTCCCTTTAGCTGTTCCCTTTTTACTCATTCTTATATTTAGACAACTGTATTGCATGAAGTAAAATAATAAGACTAACGCGACAAGTAGAAATACTATTACGACGACAAGATATCATATTTTTGTATTGGTATTACAAGTAGCAATATTATTCCATATGTGTATATATCATGTCATGTCCTTGTTCTGCGGTCGGAAATAGAAACAAAATTATTTCTCTTTCAGTCAAATCCTTAGGGGTTCTTTACCAACATGCTCAATGTGCCGCTATGTAGCTGCGGCTTTTTTTCCTGAATGACGAAGCTTATTCTTATGCACACGCTGTTTCATTCCATGGGCGAAAAAGAATTGGTGACAAGGGAGAGAAATAAGTCAGCCTTGCTAAAAAAAGAGAGAATCTAAGCCTTAAGCTATATGTAACAACTTTATAGACACTATACGGACCAGTGAACATTTCCTGGTGATGTGATGTATATTGGAATATATTGTTCTTCCTGTACTCTTGCAGAAAGAAAAGGAATCAAGTATGGGGTTTAAATAAGAGATTTTTTTTCTTCTTTTTTATAGCCGCTGACGGTATTTTTTGTACGGAATTCAGAGGATATTAGACATGAAACATAATCATGCGTGCATCGTATCTAGCAGCATTCCAAGAATTTTCGCTTTAGTTTTCTACATTTTTCAATCAAATCTTCTTTTGTGGTAGTTATTGTAGATTTATGTAGAATCTTCCTATGCACACGCATCAAAAGTAATAATTATGGACATTCATCATGCACCACAAGTCAAGTACTCTTATCACTTTTAATAGAAAAATAAGCGTGTATTCAATCTGCGCCATTTTTGAACCCGGGATATTATTGCATATTTAATAAATGTGTATATGATATGCACAAGAATGTTTACGAGTAATGAAAGCTGAAAATGTAAGCAAACAAATATGAGTACATGAAATGAGCGATAAGAATGGACGAAATACTCGTAAATATGAGTTATGAGATTTTTTGGTAAATGGTGCATGTAAAACCAAGAAAAATAGCTTTTCTCATCATCTTTTCCACACAAAAAAATGTTTATTCAGCTTTTTATCAAGAACAAAAAATCAGTCGCCATCTTGTCAAACATCTCAAATAAAAAGCCTTCGCATGAATAAAATAAGTGAAGTTTTCTACTCGATATTGTAAACTAACTACATTTTTTTTGCAAAAAAAATGCAAGTTTAAGTAAACTTTATTTTATACGTGCTCGTAACCCTTTTGAATGAAAACTGCTCCACTTTATTTCTGAGAACATGTTTGTTTTCCACAATGTTTCAATATCATTTTTCCATTTTCTCATATTGTTGGAGTTGGGGAGCTTTTCGAAAGTTTACGACTCGAAATTCAATGTATCATGTTTTTTATTATGCAAGTTTAAACTCAACTGGGTAAGAAATTTTACGCTTCTACTGACATTGAGATATGTAAGGCTCAATTACGAGTGCGTCTGTTTGCTCAATTGCCAATTCTGCATTTTTACTTATTTATCTTTTTTTCTTCCTCTGCTATAAAGACAAACTAAATTTCCGTGAAATTGCTGCAGGGACACGCTGACGTCATGTTTTATTCACTTTTCTCAATATACCAAGACAATAATATACTTTACATGGAGTGCACACCGGGGAAGGTAAATTGAATGTCTTATTATTATCTCTCTCAAACTGGATCAAAAGGTCACGGAAGACATATGTAAAGTACTGTATGTACATGTAACAACTCAATTACTCAGTTNAATTCCCTCTTTTCAGAGCAAACCGCCTCAATAATAAGAAAGTTGATTCTCCTAAGAATAAAGATTTCAATCGGCTTTCCCCACATTGTTATTATACCCCCGCATTATCATTGATGTCTATTGGAAAAAATTATTTTCTCTTATCGGGAAGCGGCATATGTAATGAATGGTGTGTTATTTTACAAAAGGCAAAAAAAAAACGGGTGGGAGTTGTTATTGCCAATTCGCCTTCAACTTTTGTAAGGTAATGAAAACGCCTACTGAATACTTGTGCGGGGGAAGATCAAGCCATTTCAGTAAAGTCACAAATGACAGCAATATAGGTGCATAGTATATTGTCATCGGCAAAAAAGAATGTGCTAGTATTCAATTACGACCATGTCCTTCTCAAACTCCTTTATTTTTACGACTAATAAGAAGAAAGAATACTATGCTTGTTTGAATCCATAAAATTAGCACATTTCTTTGATCTTTTCCAATTTAATTTAGTTTGGATTTGTCAAATGGATATGCGAGGGCTGGATCGTGCTTATTAAGTAATTGATTGAATACACCGGAAACTGCCACAGTTGGAACTTTATTGAATAGAAACAATAAAATTACAAATCAAGTTGAATCTCATCATTATAATTTTTCTCGTTTAAGTAATACTAGCTGTTTTTGCACACAAACACACACTCCCGTCAAGTCATCATCAAAAAGAAGGCATTGTCAGTTACCATATTGTGCATATAATACTTTCATCTACCATCAACCATACTTTCAATAGTCAATAGTGAAGTTTTGTTTGAGGCTTTTTTTGTAAGATTTATTTGTACTGTACTTTCTATTTTTGCATACTTAAAAAAACAGATATCCCAGCCGAAACTTGCATCAATTGATAAGTACATAATGTGTAAAATATATGCATGTAAGCAAATGTATATATGTATTATATTCTTCCTTCAAGTAAACCCAATATTTTTTTTAGTAAAGTTTCACGTTTGAATAAATCTTTCACTGAGCATTTTGCCATTCAAATCCCTTTTGTGATTGATAGAATAAGAAACTCGAAAATGGAAAGGGTTTGAGTTTCTCTTTGGGAGATTTTTCATTCCAAAATTCCATGTCTTTTGTATTATTGGCTGCTCTATCTTACATTCTTTTTCTTTAAGAAATAAAGTCTCTGGCGTTATTTTTTATTGTTTAGCTTTCTCCTGATCTTGTTTGGGTTTTTACTTCTATCTCCAAAAAAACTGATTTGTGTGATTTAAAAGAGACTTTAAAACATGTGTTGACGTGTTTGTGTTCAATCTAATACGTGGGTGAACTGATTTAAAAGTAGAGTGCATCATGGAATATGAATATGAAAGGGTGACTCAGTTTTCACTACTGAACGCCCACTGGCATAAAGGATTTTTTAATTTGGAAGCATGGAATTGCGACAACACAGCACTTTAAAATTCTCTAAAGATTATTTATATTCTTGAGAGCTAATGCGAAGTACGTCAGAATGTTTTCATTGTTTATGTTTAACTTTTATATTTTCATCTGATCATTTGTATTCGTTCCTTGTTTCTTAGAACTTGCAGCTTAATAAATGGGCCCATCTTGCAGATGATTTCTACGGAAATCAAAATGAGCAAAGAACGTGGACTTGCGATGAACTGGTAATTGATTGAACAACTGCTGCTGTGCAGCGCAGATTATCACAGAAGATATATATTATGGTTTAATGTGACGCAAGTTTTAGGGAAGCATAATATGATTTTGTACTACTTTCATGGAGTTTGGATGTGTTAAAATCTTGGGAGCTTGGAATACGCAACATCATGCACATATGACGTATAGTGAGTGTGTAAGTGGGACCAGTTGGAGTGGAATGCCAGCTATTCTTGGAATGTGGTTTTGTAAATTGTACTCAAGTATAATGGGATGGGAATTTTCACGCAGATTCCCAGTGAAGGTGAATGACAGGAATGAGAGCTGTAATTTTTGGAAAGAAATACTAACCACAACAAAGTGCATTGTCGCATTGTGCATCGTAGTCTAATCGTTGACAAAATGCGATGTAATTCGAAGGTCTGTATAAATAGTACTTGATGTCAAAGTTGTATTCATTCTTCAACATGTAATAAGATTTTCATGTTCCGTTTCTTACAAAATAAGATTAATGTATTCCTTTTACCCGAATGACTGATTTCAACCTGTGGAACATTGCGACAACACAGATTCTTTTGGGTACTTGTATTCTCTCAAGGTAACGTCGGGAAAAAATCAAGGAAAACCGTTGTATCGAAAAATTCATTTTAATGATAAACGCACATTTCTAACTTCCTATTAAAGGAAATAGTTTTGCTCAGCTTCATGTTGGGTAAGATAAAAATGGAAATTAGCTTTGTCATTTTCTGTCAGAGAATAGTATCTTGTGCAACACATTTTTTTAAAACTTATTACGTAGTTTGAGAAATAATGCAAGATTTTGCCTTGTTAGTATTCATGATAATTTAAGAAAGTAAACATTATTAAGAGCTTTTGTTGGCATCTTTCAACGAAAAAAATATTTTGAAATCAATGACCTAAACTTTTGAACTAACCAGATCCCACTCCACTACGTACATTTGAAGTTTTGGGATTTTTAACCTCGTGGAACTGAATGACATATTTTCCGTCTACGCGGTACTTATGTTATGATGGGCGCAACATAGTTGAGCAATTTTTATTTATGCTCTATTAAGTTCGACGATTTCCGGATATTTCAACATGTTTCAATCTTTTATATTTTACGTGTATCTCTTTAGCTTTCCTTTTATCGGTACTTTTCCGTATCTCACATGGCTAACAAAATTACGAAATTACCATATTTACGCATTTATTAAAATATTATTCAATTAAACAAGAAAACTTTTTTCTGATGCCTTCATATTATTCATTTTTTATAATTTTATTTCACCAATTACTCCATCATTTTATCTATATGTATACGACGAGAACGATAGCATTGCTTCTTGCTTGGTTTCAACTCAGTCGGCATATAGGTAGGTATATAGCTTTAAAACGTGTGGGTGGTAAAATTCGCTGACAGTGGCGCAAGCAGAGATCTTATTAAATTCAATTAGAAGACATGCAATAACGTCCCATTTTATGAAAATTTTGCCTTTCACGAGCTCTGTTCGTAACAATGTTGCTAATTTACCAGAACCACAACTTTCCAGAGAAGAATACAAAAAATAACGAAGCATTCAACAAGTAATAGCATTTGGCTCTTCATACTGCCGTTGCTGCTGCTGGCGCAAATATTTTGTTTCAATGACGCAACAACAGCAACCCTTAATTATGGCCCCCAGACTAACCGCGTAGAAACGCCGACGACAACATACATAAAAAAATAAGTCATCCCAATTTTCCAGATAAAAGAAGAATCTTCCCCGTCTGAAATAATAGGGAAAACATTTTTTGTTGCACATATATCCAGATCCATATATCTACCTATGAGCGTTTCCCTACTTCCCTTTCAAACTTCATTTCACCCACACAAATCAAGATATAACAAAGATTGGATGTAAAAGGTTTACTTAAAAGTTCCATTTAAACTATAAAAAAATACCATATAGACAGTTCGACAGGATGTTTGTGTCATAAAAAATAAAGAAACCCTAAAAGCACGACTTTGGACCATTTCGTTCTACACAACAACACTCCAATGACTACAAAGGTTTATTGCAAGTGAAGTAAGAAGTTAAAAGTAGGCGTAGGTAGGTTTAGAAACAGTCCATTCTCTTTTAACTTTACATTTTTACGAGCTATATATATATATATACACACACATTCAAGCAATTCGCATGAAAGGAAAAGACAGCAGTAGTGAAGCCGTATTGCATTTTAAAAGCATTTGACATTAGTATCAAATAGGAGGATATAATTGAATTATGTATATGCTGTTGCCAGAAGCCAAAACCAGGATTTAGTAATAATATATTTTGTATCGTTGCGGTGAGGGGGTGGTGGTGATTGTGGTAAGCTTGTTAAAACAATGCTCTCTCTCTATCATTTTAGCTGAACAAAAATAAATCTCTTTACGTTTAACAACCCTTATTATTACGCTTTATGTATATGTTCCGCTTTTGATGAGAGATTTGCAGATTTAGTGTCAACGGACTTCTTAATACAGTAGTGTTCTTGTTGGTTAGCATTAATACTCTTAACGGGAATAACATATAGAATAGAATTACACTATTATATGATTCCAAAATCCTAAAATCATGCCATCCGCGAGCTATTAGATGTATGGGAATTCCGCTCCGTTTAAGTCTTGCAATGGATTGGTCTTGTCACCTTGCTTAATTATGCTGTGGTTTCTTTTTATAGGTATCCTTATCATCATTTCAAGTCTTATAAGTGTCATTGAAAATTATATTCACAGTGTTGTTCAGGAATGTATGTACTTTTATGGTATTCAAATATTGAAGTTTGATAAACTATCTCCAAATTTCTTTCCTACGTCATCATGAAACTAAATACCAACTTCATGAATGAATGTAAATAATTTTTAGTGAGAGGATTTCAAGAAATTCTGTCCCATTTCTTTATAATGTCTTTAAGGAAGTTGTTTGAATTCAATAGTTGAAAATATACATGCCAGCAACCAACAACTATTTCCAAACCATTTCGTATAAAAGTGGACGTATTTTGTACTTTACCGTATTAAACATGTTACTTCATTTGCAGGAATATGATCTGACGGTGACGGTAACATACATGCTACAAGCAAGTATTTGCTGACTGACTCACTCCTGACATCCTATATATGCTTATGAATGTATAAAACTGTGAATGACATCAGTTAAAAGCTTTTAAAAACAACTTTAGTCTTGAAACGAGGTTTGCATAACATACTCATAGAAATAAAAGATGAATCAAGTTTATGTTTACGATGGAATCATTATAATTTTAAATGCAAAATATACAGTGTATATATGTACGTCATATAGGTCTTGGTTAGAAAATCTAAATGATGGGTAATGACGTAGCACGAATAAAATGAACCAAAAACTCAGACTTAAACAAACAACTATCTAGGCATATAATGTATAACAATATGCATAGCAAAATGCAGTCTTCAGGCTCTGCTCATGACGTTTCCATATTTTTATTAATAAAATGCTGAGTTTAAGTCAAATAGTAAAACTCCAAAGTAAAACCATATTAAATTTGCAATAGTCTGCATACCTATATTATATGTATAATCTTGTTTTTATTATGTGTGGTGCGTTGAAAAATTGATTTTAATGGCAAAAAGGTTAATGCAAAAAAGTAATAGTAAATCAGCAAATTAATAATATTTATATTCATCCTGACACATACAGAAAACATGCAAATTTTTCAAAATCTTTTAAATCTGTGTATTTTTATCACATGTCATGTCATAAGATGAAACTACGTACTTATATAGTATGTATATTTTTATAGTAACCTTTATGACTTTCATTGCACATATGAATGTATGCCTTTATTCATCACTTTTTTGTTGAAATATTTCCCTTCAATAGGTAGTTGTATAGTACACGCAAATACGTTGTTTTTGTGTTATACAATCTTAATATATTATGATTATCTATTTTTTATAAATTGTGTTATTCGTCTATTCGTCGTTCGGGAAGACAACAAGTCAATAAAAATGAAATATGCATTGATAAAAAGGAAAGCCTGAAAGTTGACTCGGGTGAGCTGACATAACACATAATATACCATACTAGCACTACTTGAATACTACATACATTCTCTCATGCCCTAATTTACCATACATTGGCAAATTGCTATTTAACCTTGTTGGAGGTGGAGACAGTTGTACTTTACAAGAAAGTGGCAGTTATTTCTTTTATTCCTCATTTTTACTTTTCTTCTACATTAATTTCAATATTTATTAATATTAAACCAATGATTTTTTTTGGCTTACCTCTACGCTAAACGGATGTTGGTATGTGTCACTGGCAGAACAGAAGCTTACGCACGTCACAGACGCAAGAAGAAATGCCAGGAGAAAACTTTTGGATGAGAATGTAGAAGAAGCAAAAAGGCATTCATTTCCGGCATGCTGATTTCTTTTGGCAGACCCCATTAAGTTACGTGACTCATTCATCTCTTCTTGTTGCTTCCGATTCTTATTGCAACTGTAATTCTTTTTATTATGGTGTCGCAATGGTGGTTGCTTTTGGCAAGTGCTATTGTCATGTTTTTTTGCATGAAAGGGAGAACTCTGCATGACATGAAGTGCTGATAATGCTTCCACTGGATAACACTCTTCTCCCATGTCGTCGTCGTCGTCTCCCCTGTTTTCTTTGAACAAGCAAGGATAACTTGTTGATATGCACAGATTTCTAGACATCTTGAATACAATTTATTTGGACAATCACGACTTTTTTTCTTTGTGTAGATATTTGTTTTTATATTATTGTCTTTCAAAAGGGCACACACACAAATGCAATGCTCATTAATGTATAGTTGAACTACTTTTACATATATAAATCATTGGGACAATCAACTGTTGGAGAAACTATGTGCGGTTCTGTTTTCAGATAATTTATAATAGGTCCATACTCCCATTTGTGTTTAACTTGGAATACCAAACACTTAAAATAGTTGTCGTTATAAATAGACCACTTCAACTTTTATAGAAGCACTTAAGATATAAAGAGAAAATGAAAGAGACAAAGAGAACGGACAGTTATTGGAGCGCATGAAGAGTTGTTCGTTTATATTTACACGAGAGTGAAAATGAACTCGTGCGTGTGTGTCTTGCAAAAGCAATTTTTTTTCTTTTGTGAATGTACTGTGTTTAATATGAAACAAGTTTTAAAAAATTGCTTGTTTATTTACGTCGAGAAGAACAAAAAAATTGGCTCACTTTAAATTTATTTCCTTTAACTTGTCGGACATGAAAATTTCTAGGACTTTTACCAGCTAGCTTTTTAGACAAAAGAAATGAATTTTGGTTGTTTTGTGTATAAACAGTGTATTATGTAATTTATGTAAATTCTAATTTTTTGACACAAATAGCTATCAACTTGAAATGGAGAAAATATTCTTTTCAAATTTTTTTTTGCACTTTGTAAATATTACCAAAAAAATTGGTGGTGGCGGTGTTGAGATATATATTACAAATTACGTGGTATATGTATGCTGTGCACCCATATAGTTCCTTTTCCCTTGTTGTATATTAGCAGCAGAAGCAGTAAAAATTGTAATCACTACTTTCCCCAACAAATATATAGTGTGCTTTCTAACTCTTCGTCTTTAGTGAAAGTTCGTTGAAGGAAGGCTCTCTGAAGAGAACTGTGACAAGAGTGGAATGCCTCTGTTGGATTTTATATAGGAAACCGAACAGAGAAAGAGAGAGAAGCGAGAGGGAAGAAACAGTTTTTTGGGGAAAGGAAAGAAAAAAACTTGTATGTTGAGTAGGTGTAGGAGGAACAGTGTAGTTGGTTGTTCTTCGTATATGAATATCAACACACACACACACTCACACAAAGAGCCCCACTCAAATAAGAGACCAAACCGAGACCACCATATCATATGCATATTCACATACTTATATGCGTACAGTATTGTGCCATGCAACATTATATTTTAGGAAGGAAAACGTATGCGACACTTTCTTCAACAAGCCCGTCTTTTTTTAAGCAAGCTCGTTTTTTTTTGTCTGTTGTCAGTAGGGTAGAAGAACACCCGGATTGCAGAACCAAAAGTATGTATGGTTGTAGCCAGCAAACAAAAAGCTATATTAAAAGGCGCCAGTTTTACACATATATGCGAACTTTAGGAGGAGAACAATGCATTTTACTCTTTTCTTTGTATTGTGTTATAATAGACACAACAATTGTATTTTAGTTCATTGAATATATTGTTATGCCGCAGTAAAAGCCTCACTCAACACAAAAACACTCGTACAATTTTCAAGTGGTGATGACGGAACCATAACACATGAATGAAAATGGGCTCTCTCGCTTTAACCAATGGGTTTTCAAACGATATGTTTCATTCATGGCGAGAAAATGTGCGTGGTGAGAGTGGTGGTGAGTGTGAGTGGTCTTAATAGCATTTTTATTACTGGAAAGATGTGTAGCACTAGCACGCATATGTGTAACTTTATGGATTCACTCTGTCAGTCGAAAAGCTGTTGCTCCGGCTGCTATGTACAGTATCACACATTTTAACGATAAACCAGAGAAAATACCAAATTTCTTTTTTTAACGATAGATTCACGTTTATTTAGGATTACGATCGCTTTACTCGATTTACTCAGAAATATAAGTATCAGTTTAACTATCCTTCCTTGTTTTGATGCCCTTAATCTTACACCGTTACATTTTTGTTTGTTTTTGTAATGTACAAAAATGTTATGTCGACGTGCTTAGGATATATATATATACAATACAATAAAATGGTTTGTCTTGTGGTTTGATTGAACTCGATTGAAATAAAACTCCGAGAACGGTGTGGTCAGTGTTTCATACGTTTTTTAAGGATGGATAGATATAATACATAGTGAAATGCACACACATTTAAAAGTTGTTGTATAAAAGTACTAATAGTGCAATAGGAAAAGACATGGAGAAATAGCTGCAAAAACAAAGTGGTCACACACCAAACCATGAGACTTTGTTTTCCTGGTATGTAGGTATATTGTATTTCATGAAATCAAGGAAGTATTAAGTTCTGATTTTGTCCCCTTTACTCCAGTTCAACTTGCTATAATTCGGTGTTATTATACCACCATCGGTATGCTTATTTATTTTGCAATACAACAACGACAACATAAAAGGGAGAAGTGTTTTGACACCGTTGGAAGGCGAGGACCGTATAAATACCCTCTTATTTTGTAACGAAGATAAATTCTGTACTTACCGCACGGGGGAAGAGAATTGAGCAGGTTTGTCTAGAAAATATAAGAGTCTTATCGTTATTTGAAACCGCAACGGTTGCAGCTTATCAAGAACAGCAACAAACTGTTTCATACCAAAAAAAATACTTCCCCACTTGTAATATTTCCGGGTATCTTTTTAAAGGATTTTGTTATAACAGGAAAATTATTTTTCACTCCAAAATATTATGCCAGAGGTTTTGGCAAGCTTTGAACGCAAATTTTTATGAATTTTGGTAAATCTGTCTGTACAAACACACCTCTGAGGATTTAACACGTTTTTTTCAGGGTACTTTTCGAGGATCCTTTTCAATGAGTGCCTGGTTCTTGGAGTCTTATTCATTTAGTATAGTACTCATTCATTCATTTGCCTTCCGGGCTCCCATTCAATAGACTCTTTTGTGACATTTGACGCAGAACTTCAAAATAATATGGAATAGCACAATAATGCTGTAATTTTGTATGAATTACAGGAGAGTTTCACGTAGCCCCAAATTGTCGAACAAAGCAAAGATAAGAAAACCCGATGTAGAAAAGAAGATGTATCCCGCAAGCAAAATACTACAGCGACTACACAACCGCTATTCTTTAGCTCTATTCTTCAGAAAATACTACAAAACATTCCTCACGTAATTTATGTGACATAAGTTATATATAACTATTAAAGCAGCAACATATTTAGGTGGAGTTCCATTCACCAAACAATACAAATTTAATGTCGCTAAAAAAATCAAATATGAAAACGTGAAAATCAGCAAAAATTATAAATTGTTTTATTTTTTAAATGATTAGTACATAAAAGTCGCACTCCGTATAATCTATAATGAACGGGAAAACACTATGAGAAATGCTGATACGAAAAAAGAATGACAAAAATACGCATGTGAAATTAATTAAATGCTTAATAAGTGTCCTAAATACAGGTGAATGTCATATTACATGAGACAAATGAGTTATAGCATATTAGGCCTTGTAAATGTACACTTGTGCATTTCCTTTGCGATGGCCTTCACCCTAGCATTGTTCGACTGCATTAAAAACGTTATTATCAAAAAAGTGCGTTTATATGTATGTCATGTATAAGTACTCAATGCAAAGCTTTGCGTCAATTGCTTCATAACTTCTTTGTGATCGCACGTACATACGTTCTGTCTGTCTGATTATCAACCTGAATCACAATTTAAGTATCTCAACTCAAGCATATGGGATAACAAACTCATCAACAACTCTTTCAGTGCTCAGCTTTAGCTACACACGACGACCACATAGGAAATGGTCAAATGGAAGTTATAAAAGTTGAAAATTTCATGGGGTATTTTGACACG
>JAHZNC010001668.1:0-29746 GCA_027744095.1 Zhuqinia jingwanae
CGTAGAACACCCCTCAAGTCAACGCACCAACTTGTTGCTATGAAATCATTATCAGCAGATATTAAAACAAAACTTGTTGTTTGTGATGCTGTCATAATAACAAAACAGTAAAAGGCTACCACTTACCTCGCCATCGTGTAACTATTTCAAATAAATAAATATTTAAATATTTACTAATCTAATTTACTAGTTAAATATTAGCTAAGTTTGTTCTGTTCACAGTTTATTGACCGCAAAGTACTAAATTTGAACAAATCAACTTTTACTTTTTGTGATGATGATGAATAATCCCGAACCGGCTGCCCAAAATGGACAGCTCAACTTGCCACCGGAAGTGAGTTAAATTTATAATTGTTCATTTTTGAAACAAAATAAAAACAAATAATGGTAACTGCGTGTTATTGTATTGTATTTATTTTTTCGCAGATGTGGACACTCATCTTTAATCATCTCAATGAACCTCGACCTTCAAATTTCCGCCGACATCGAAATGGGAATGGACTAGTGGGAATGCGGCGTGTGTGCAAATTTTGGCGACAAGTTATAGATGATCACATTGGCTTTGAAGTCACTGTGGATGAAGGATTTGATTCCGCCCGTTATGCACACTTGCGAGTGGGTCATTTAATTATTAAAAATGCCACCGCATATTTGACCCAAGATGAAAGTCCTAGCAGCAGCAGCAGTGTTAGTACTAGTAGCAGACCTTTCTCTGACCAAAGGCTTTTTACCAATCTGACTCTGGATTGTTCAATTACCCGCGAAAACCTATTCGCGTTAATTAGCAAGTTCACAAATGTGGAAATGTTGTCAATCCAGCCTAAGTTCTACGAGAAGCTGGATCTTTTTGTGGTGCCTCCTACACAGGAACAAGCCCAAAATCTGACAAAATTTCTCGGCAAGTTAAAAAAACTGGCATTGGATAAATGGATTCCATCCAGCAGAGAATACTATTTGCACATTTTGTCATCTGACATGCCAAAATTGAAAACTGTGTCAATTTGTATGTCTGATTTCCACCTGGACGACTCTGGAATTTTACCATTTTTGAAGCAACGAGCTCCAAAACTGGAAAATCTTCGTATTGAGTATGCATCAGAGTCAGAGTTACTAAAGGAGCGTACTCAAAATGTTGTTCCACCGACGACGAGTAGGTTGGAGATTAAACTGTCTCAATTGCGCTCGCTAGATATTACAACAATACACCTTTCGGCGAATGATAATTTGATGCCCCTTCTCAGAGAACAGAGATCCCTAGAAAAACTTTGTATCCAAATATGCAGTAATCCACGTCGAGGTCAGTAAGAATATAAGTTACTTTCAATATTTCATTATGAAAAAAAAACATGTGTTGGATCATGACTGTTTTATTGTTGTGCAGCGGAACGTGCTACTTTCCAGTTACATTTTACTGAAATTGAGGAGAGTTTGCTTCAAAACGTTAAAACCTTGAAATCACTGAAGCTGGGGAACATTTTGTTGTCGGCCCCACTGAACGAAAGCTTATTCCGTGGAATGACCAACTTGAGAGAGCTGACACTACTGCCGATGAAAGGATCCACACCGGCCCATGGTTTCAACCTGTCCATCCTTCCAGATTCCATTGAAAAACTGATATTTAGGGGTTTCCCAGGCGGCAACCAAATCAAAAAGTTTGAGGCTCCAAACTTGAAAAACTTGAAGCTTTTTGATATTGATGAAATTGACTTAAAATCCAACCTCCCAAACCCCGCATTACCCGTGTCAAACTTATTTTCTCAAATCATCATGTCTGAAGTGATGAACCTCACAGTTCTGTCCCTCCGCTTTAAAATGTTCAATTTGGACGACTCTGGCCTCCTCCCATTTTTCATGGAAAAGGCTCCCAACCTGAAACATCTCAATATTTTCGTCTGGAAAGAATACATGCCGCACACTTGTACGTACGACAAACTTGTTTGCAATTTGGATCTGGGGCCAATGCATTTACAGAGTATTGAGTTGACACTTGAGGATAAATGCTGCGCAGCAACTTGGATACCTCTTCTCAAGCTGCAGAGGTCATTGGAAGTACTTCATTTCAGACATTCTTCCCCTGATTTTCATCGGAATGGTATGTATTTTTTTTCTCATTTTACAATTAAAAATAATAAATTGTTTTTAGTTAACATAATTTTTTAATTTGTGTGGTTATATAGAATGCCTAGCATTTTCTGATCTTGAAGAAACGCTGGCCCTGAACAAGAAAACTTTAACAAGCTTGTCGTTGGGAGAATTCACCTTGTCTGAGAACATAGATGCGAGCATTTTTCAAGAAATGGAGAAGCTTAAGGAGTTAAAACTTCACCATCATCAGTGTTATTCGAGGAACAGAGAATTTAAAATATTTAACCTGTCAAAGTTACCAAATTCTGTTAAAAGACCAAGAATTTATGGTTTGAGACAGCGTGATGATGCGGACGAATGAACGTTATTATTTGTGACCTCTTGACAGTAATTAAGATAACATTAAGCAAATTTTCTCAAAGGTTAGCAGCACATATTAGATACTTTATTTGTATTTTCATAATTATCTGTTATTTAATTGGTTAGTTATGTGTGTGTAAACTGTAAACTTTACCACGCTTCCAAGACCCAAGCTTTAATTGTACATTTGTTTCGAACTAAATACATAAATGTGAAAATAAGTTAGCTTTAACTTTAACTCATAGCTTTAGTTAACTAAAATAACCATCTGCGGCGTATATACTAAAATTGTACAAAAAAATAAGTGATCGTAACTGCCTTGAAAAATAAGTTATAATAGTTTATTTTAATTAATTTCTATCATTGTTTTAATTATAAATTTTATCTGTTTGGCAATCATTTTAAAGGTAAGTAGAAAGTTACGAAATTATCTACCACCACTCCTACTTTTTTAGAAACAAAATATCCATAAAAATTTATTGCTGTAAAAAAAACACTTGTGGAAATTTACATAATTACAATTTTATAACAATAAACTTTTTGCGGTTTGTCAGAAAAATTCCTAATCTGAGTTGTCAGTGCCAGGAGGAGGATCGCGGATTACACGCCGCCCATTTGTGAACAAGGAAACAGGCATGCAAGTGGAATCCCAAGCCCCTTCACTGGAAGAAGATTGCGCTAACAATTAATGAGTTATTCTTTGCGTCAACTTGGGCGCCACTTATCAACCGACAGAGGTCCTTGTAGCTGCTACAAATTAATATCTTTGACTCGGAATTTTACGGGATAGTGGTATGCAATCTTTCCATATTTTACAACTTAATAATAGCACATGTAATTCTCTCCGCACAATCATAAATGACTTTTATTAAACATCTTTTAATAAGTGGACATTTATAGAATATCTTGAAAACTGGCTAGCATTTTCTGATCTGGAGTAAACACTGACCTGGAACAAGAACAATTAAAAACAGTTGTCCCTGGAAGAATATTCCTTGTCCAATGATCAGGATGAAGCCCTGTTATAAGCTGAAAGAGTTGACTCTTCTTCATCATCAGCATTATCCGGGGAGGAGAAAATTTAAAATATTTAACCAATCCAAGTCACTGAATTCAAAATTCTTCCGAATTTTGTGAATTGGACAGGTGTTGTGATGAGGATAAATCAGTGTTATTATTATTATTATGAGACAAATATCAACACTGTTTAAGTAAATATTAAGTCTGTTTATATGAGAGCTGTATTTTTAGTTGATAGTAATTAAGAGAGCATTAGGTTAATGTTCTCAAAGGTTAGCACATATTATGTATTTTTGTATTTTCATAATTCTCTGTAATTTAATTTGTGAATTATGTGTATAAACATTATCACACCTGAAAAATTTAATTGTACATACTTTAAACTAAACTAAATACATAAATGTGGAAATAATGAGTGAGCTCATATTTTTTTTAGCTAAACTAAATAGACTTCCGCGGCAGCCCCTGTATAAATTTTATATTGAAATTAAATTAATGTAAAAGCTATTTTGCTAGTAATGGATGTAAATATTTAAAGTATGCTTGCATAATCATCTGATTTCACCTCCAATAATGTTATAAAATATTATAAAAATAAGTTAAAACTTTTTTTCAAATTTATGTCATTGTTTTAGTTATAACTTTTGTCTGTTTGGCAGTCATATTAAAGTTAGAAAGATTACGGAATTTTCTACCCACCCGGAATGACTTTTTATATAATTACAAGTATATTTTATAACATAATTTTTTAGCTTTGTTAGAAAAATTAGCAATATTTGTGTGATTTTAAATACAATACTATTCGATCCCAAGAATCATCTTGTTTTTTTATCAAAGGCGATAATATTGGCGATTACCTTGCCATCATCATCATCCGTGTTATCCGAGCGAGAAGCAAATATTTGAGAATATTTAACATATCAAAGTTACCAAATTCTGTATTGTATGTTGACAGTAATTAAGTTTGGTGTCAATCAATAGACACAAATCCTTAAAAATATGAAACAAAGAACATACATTTACAGGCAACGCCTTACTTAACTCCAACATTGACTCAGTCAAGTAATTCGACAATCCATCCGTTCACAAGTTGTGAATCACAACATGAAAGAGCTGCATACAAACAAGCGAGTGGATCTGATGTCTTGTTTTATTTTCACGCAATTGGTGTGCACACAAAAACACAAGCTTGCTTTCTCCACTTTCTTCATTTCATCATCACACGTTTTGGTGGTGAGTGCGTGACGCACACGCACAATCCCTGGCTAACATTTCACAACAATGGGTTGCCAAGAAATCGTAATGCGTCAGCAAAGTTAGCCAAGCAAAAATTTGTTTTTTTAAAGCTTTGATCACAAAAATATGTCAAAGACTGCTCTCTTATTTTTGTCATCAAACATATCAAATTACATTCTACTAACGTCAGAGCTCACTTCCACGTCATTGCAATGTACCATAACGTTTCGGAAATTCTCGCTCTCCTGACCACACACTCTTGAACCCAACTTTGTATATACATTATATACCTTTTGGGGGTATTTACAACTCATACCAATTTCAACCACCTGGGGCCCCCAGGCTGGGGGTAGGTAGCCAAGTATAATGATGACAGTGATGACTTCATGGTATGTTTTCACCAATTTGTATCAAACTTTAGCATAACGTGTTCAAGTCCATACAACTTTTGTCATATACCTAACTACACGTACTCCCACTTCGGTGGTGAGAGTGGGTATCAACTCCCCCGATAGCAAATTCATTTTATTTACAACACAAGCGTTGCTAAGGGATCATCTTCAGGAGATACAAAAGGAAAACAAAGTCTCTTGAGAGTGAAACCAACAAAGTCTGCTTTTTCTTACATGCGTCATCAGTAATCTCAAATTACATATGTCTTGTGAAATCAACTGCACTTTCACTTTGCCAAATCATCGTACTTCTACATTGGTTCTTACAAGTTATCACATCACTCCAGAAATTAAATTTGAACAAAATGGACCTATTACTTCATTCACCTTCTGTGATCTCATAATAAATCACAAATTAAACTATTTGCATGTAATACACTGAAGGACTGAAGTGTAATTTTAATTAAATGTGTAACAAAAATAATCCCAACCTTTTTGGGATGATTGACGACTCAGACTC
Organism: Zhuqinia jingwanae; assembly: GCA_027744095.1. NCBI lineage: Eukaryota > Metazoa > Arthropoda > Collembola > Entomobryomorpha > Paronellidae > Zhuqinia > Zhuqinia jingwanae. Next base: position 5,614 of record JAHZNC010001668.1, read on the forward strand.
AACCGATAATGAACTAAATGGTCAACTCAAATTACCACCGGAAGTGAGTTTAATTTTATAAACACAAAAACCATAAAAATTGATAACCATTTTTTCATTTTTTTTACAGATGTGGACACTCATCTTTAATGAACTGAATGGACCACGCCCTAAAATGCTGGTGGGATTACGACGAGTATGCAAGTTTTGGCGCAAGGTCATAGATGAGCATGTCAGTTTCCATGTCAACATTGGTCCACGATTTGATGCAGCCCGTCACACACATTTGCGGGTCAATGAATTTAATATTCTAAATCACTGGATATATTTATCTCCAGAAACTTGTCTCTTTTCCGACCCCAAGCTCGTACACAAAGTTGACAATGAATTGTCCAATAACCCAAGCAAACTTTTTTGTGTTGGTTGACCACTTTACAAATTTGGAACAATTGTCACTCAACTTCTGTGAGCCAGCTCTTGTTGTGGTTCCCTCCACTCCACATGAAGCCGAATCCCTTGGCAAACTTCTTGGCAACCTAAGAAAGTTGAAAGTGGATAATTGCAGGGAGTCAAGCCAACGAAATTATTGGCACATTATTTCAGTGGACATGCCAAAATTGAAAACATTGTCGATACGCATGCACAGCTTCAATCTTGAGGACTCTGGTCTCTATCCATTTTTGAATGGACGGGCTCCAAAATTAGAAAGTGTCGAGATTCATTGCACATCAGAGTATCGGGAACCTAGACGAAAAGTAATTCCACCCACCAACGCGAGCAGTTGGGGAAACCAGATGGTCCAATTGCGTGCACTGGAAATTAAAACAAGGCACCCATTCTGGAATCAAAATTGGATGCCAATCTTAAGGTCTCAGAATTCACTGGAAAAGCTCCGAATTGAAATGCTTCGTGCTGGTCAGTAATATTAATATTATTTTTTCAATTAAAGGGACGATGATAATTTGTACGCGAGTATAAAAAGTGTATTGCATTTACAGCTATTCATCCAAATTTATACCTTAATTTCATGGACTTTGAGGACATTCTTGTTGCGAACATGAAAACATTGAAAACACTGGAGCTGGAAAACTTGGTAATGTCCGCCCCACTCAATGAAAGGTTGTTCCGGGAAATGACCAACTTGAAATCTTTGGTAATCATTTTGGTACAAAGAACTCTGGAAGATTTTAATCTGTCCATGCTCCCAAATTCCATTGAAACGCTAAAGCTAAAAGGTTTCACTTATGGAAATCATCTCCCGCACGCGGGGGTCACAAACTTGACAAACCTGAAGCTTGTCGACATGGCTGATATAAAAACAGATGTCCCAAACGATGAGTCCACAATCTACTTCCAAATCATGCTGTCTCAACTGTTGAACCTGACAACTTTGTCCCTCAAATTTGAAAACTTTAATCTTGACGACTCTGGCCTCCTTCCCTTTTTAATGGATGGGGCTCCAAACCTGAAAAATCTCCGAATCGATTGTTTGAAGGACTACATGCCGCCCACTTGTGAATCCGAAAAACGGGTGGACAACTTGAGTCTGAGGCCACTTCATTTGGAGAGGATTGAGTTGTACCTTAGCGAAAAATGTTGTGCGGCCACTTGGACGCCACTTATCAAGCTGCAGAGGTCCTTGGAATTTTTTTGATTTGAACATTAGAGCGTAGGCGTTCTTGGAAATGGCATGCCTTCCACAATAAAATAAAATAAATAACAAGCTCTCTTGTTGTAAAATGGCAAAAAATTGTCTTATGATATTTTCCCTTTACCAGTTTGCATGGGAATCGGGCAGGTGGCGGGCAACCTTTCCCGGGAAACCTTTTCCGGGCAACCCTTCCCGGGAAACCTTTACCGGGCTGATCCTTTCCCGGGTGGACACTTCCCGGGATGATATTTCCCGGGTGGACACTTCCCGGGATGATATTTCCCGGGATGGACACTTTCCGGGGTGGACACTTCCCGGGATGATATTTACCGGGCGGACATTTCCCGGGTTAATCATATGCCAGGAGAGTCTTTTACCGGGACTTCGATTATGGTTAGTCCACAGTATTACACCGTGCTGGATGTCACCAGTCATCAGCGAGATAGTATCACGTACCATAGGGGAGAGAGTCATAGGGCAAATTACCCAGTTATGAGTATTAAAATCTGTGAGAAAATTTTTGAGCAGCAAAAAAAATTTAACTAAAGTCATGCAATATGCGAGACGACACAAATTTTGCAGTACAGAAAAACATTATTTGAAAGACAATGAAATGCATAGTAGTCAATTCAATACGTTACTCATTAGTTGAATTATGATCACATAATTCCGTAGTTTTTAAGAATTAATACACACCTTGTCAGAACAGCAAAGTATAACGTAACGCCTACAAGTATGCATATGACCCTCTCCCTTATGGTAGGAGAGTGATACTCTCTCGCTGATGACTGGTGACATCCTGTACGGTGTAATACTGTAGTTGAAATCCCGGTAAAACACTCTCCCGGCATATGATTAACCCGGGAAATGACCGCCAGGGAAATATCATCCCGGGAAGTGTCAACCCCGGAAAGTGACCATCCCGGGAAATATCATCCCGGGAAGTGTCCATCCCGGGAAAGGTTGCCCGGAAAAGGTTGCCCGCCATCTACCCGCGATCCGTTTGCATTTAAATTTTCTCAAAGGTTCGCACTAGCCACATATTATGTCTTTTTGTATTTTTATAATTCTCTGTAATATAATTTGGTAATGTAAATTGCATATCTAACTTTATCTTTATCACACTTGCAAAATTGGACCAATGAAACAAATTCGAAAAAGAGTGGCTAACTAATATATTATAATAACTGATTTGAATAATGTGTTTGTTTACTAACCGTAACAATGTTTTCGTGTGGTTCAAAATTCATTTTTGTTTTAAAATATGTGAAATAAATTTAATTCAATAAAATTACAAAAATTAATAAATATTTTTACTGTTAATGCAATTATGGCTGTAAATAATTGACATTTACAACCACGATTGTTTAATAGATTTGCATAATTAATTGTACACACTTGCATGATATGCTAGATTTTTTAAATCATTTTTGAAGCGCTCATTCTCACACTAACACACAAACAGACATATGCTCTTGTCCTGCGGTTCGCATCTGACTTTTTTTCAATCCATGTCTGCAACCAATAGAATCTCCTGGACATATTTACAAGATATTAAAAAAAAATGTATGGGAAAATGGGAAAACAAAAGAAAGTATGGCAAGTCTCAAAATGAAAGCAGCTATTACTCTTACATTCAATTCTTGTAAGTATTATGATGCAATATTATAAGTATACGCATGTATGTTGTTGTCTTGTGATGCTTCTGTGATCTAGGTGTATAAGTAAAAGCAAGGAACAAGCATACTCACCCACTTCGCCGCAGCACCCAGAGAGCAACAGGCAACCAACGTGACAAGCTGTTTCTATATTTTCCCACGATATACATAGCTCAACTTGATGAAGCTCAGGATTGGGTTATATCGTGGGAAAATTTCTTACTTCAAATTAAAAGTAACAAGTTTTGTTAAGGAGTAACAACTTTTTAGTTGCATATTTATAAATTTTATGTAATTTAGAAACTTTCTACCGAAGACTTTTAAATTCTACCGAGGACTTTGGAAGATACAACGTTTTGAATTTTTCACTAGTATGTTCCAGCCAGCAGCGCACGCTGGTTACCTAAACCTGAAGAGTCTAAATGAAGTACTGTAATTATAAATAAAGAGGAGGGGATCCTTTGAAGTTTACAAAATCTGTGATAACACATGTTCGTGCATTTATTTCTATGTGTTGTCGTTGTATTTACATTACAACAAACTGGTTTTAGCTTTGTAGTAATATTGTTTGTATTTAAAATACACGTGAAATTTCCGAAGGAACTCCATTTCATGTCCGTTTTTGCACATTATACCTGCAAACAATGTTTTATTTGTTCTTCAATGTTTTCTCTTTCTATATTACTAACTACTTTTTGGACTATATTTGTACATGGGGCAATATACCGCCTTTTAAAATTGCATTAAAAAATCACCACGTTAACTAAATGCAAGTTTTAGACGCGTATAAAAATCTCTATATCTCAGCCATTTATACTCATTAAACATTAATTATTTTTTAGAATTTGATTTAAACTTAATTTACTGTATATTTTTTACGTGGTCGCTATTATTCCCTAAAAGCTTCTAAATAAGTGGCAAGAGCACTCATATAAGTGCGTGGAGAGTATCTACATAAGTTATTTTGCCACCTATATAAGGTCTTTTTTTGAACGATGTATGGTCGTACGTAACTCCCTCGTATATAAGAGGTATAATTTTGAGGGCTTCTAAATAAGTGGCAAAAGCACTTATATAAGTGCTTTAGAGAGCATCTATATAAGTGCTTTTGTCACTTATATACTGTATTTGCCTTGACTGAATGTGCGTTTCGATAAGTAATATTTTGCTCAAATATTTCGTGCTACATTGATTGATAATCCTTTCCATTCGGGTCTTGAGCGAGAGGGCATATAGTTCATTCACGAGACATTGTTAGTATACTCTCTCACATCATTATTTGCATGGTATGATGGATCCCAAAAAGAACTGCGTATTTTTCAACTACATCGCTTTAAATATGCATATGCATGCAGTGGGTTTAGTGGCGTAATGCAAAACCGCAATTAATTTTAATATCATCATTCTGAGTAAAATGTCACCCTAAAATATGTCTTTTGTTTTTACCCAAATTTCAGAACTCTATTCGTCACAACCTGTCTCTTCATAACAAATTCATCAGGGTCCAGAATGAGGGAACTGGTAAGTACTTAATTCATAATTATTAAAAATTGAATAATAGATATATTATAATCATAATCAAATTTAAACAGGCAAGTCATCGTGGTGGATGTTAAACCCAGATGCGAAACCAGGAAAAGCAGCCCGCCGTCGCGCTACGAGCATGGAGACTAGCAAATACGAGAAGAGAAGGGGTCGCATACGAAAGAGAATTGAAGCTTTGAAGAATGGTACCACAGTTCTGGATACTCCAAGCCCCTGCTCGTCTCTTGGTGAGGGGCTTGACGTCTTTCCAGGCAGTGATGAATCACCTTCGGTAATTCTTCTTGTCATTTAAAAAATTTATATATGCAAAAGGAGAGAAAACTTTTCTTTCTCGTCTTCGTCTTTTCCTTCTTTCCTAAAAGTTTTATACGATTTAGCAGAGAAAATTTTGATTAATGGGCTTTATGATGTAATTGTTTCGCTTTTTATTTGTGTTTCTAATGCAGGTACTACACAGTTTCTCACAACTTTCACCAGACTTTCGCCCCAGGGCAAGTTCAAACGCTAGCTCATGTGGTCGTCTCAGTCCAATACTTGGTGTGAATGAGCCAGTGATAGATCTTCATGACAATCAAGTTCCACCAATGTCCCCCTGGAATCTTGACTACGTTCCCTTTACATCCAGTGCTAACTCATATTCAAATCTGGCTAGTTCTGACCGGTTCGGAGCAGAACAACTTGCAGGCAGCCTCGCCAACACGATGAAAATCAATGATACAGGTTGTTTCATACCTGGAACTGCACAACCGACTGCTGTTCCGGTAACTGAGTTCAACAATACTCCTTATATCATGCAGGTACATTTAGTAGCACACTAGATAATATACTGTATTTACCCATTACGCTAATTAAAATGAGGATCGTGACTAAACTCTGAAACATTTCAAACAGAATTATCAGCAAGCTCAAGGTACTGAGTCAACAAATACAGCTAACTCGTCATTCCAAAACGTGGGTGCAAATGGTGGTGCTTCTGGAGGATTTGTAAAACTGGAACCAGCCAGGGTATGCAATACTACATATTATTATGATATTGTGTAATAATTTATGACATAATAAAAGTGAATTAAGTGCTTTGCTATAATCATGTATTTCTTCTATTTATCTACAGGAACATCAAGAATATTATCCGAATTACAGCCAACTTCATGACAGCAAGCTTCAGTCCATCCCATCATCCAGTGACCTGGATTTTAATATAGATATAGGGCAGTTTGATTGTGATGTGGATGAAGTTCTCCAGACTGAGTTGAACCTCGGAGGTGATATTGACTTTAACTTTGGAAATACAATCAACAATGCTGTCACTACACAAGCGGGACCTACAACCGTTTCTCAACTCCACAATGGAGGTAATAATGGGATCACTTTTAAGTGGTCTGCTGAAGCTTTCTTGGCACACACACATTTGTAGTTAGAAATACAATTTCATAACTCAAAAAATGGCTAAAATTTTTAGGTTCTTTTTAAAACAGGAACAATGACGCTTGGGAACATGATGTCCGGAGCAGGGTCTATTCAGCACTCAGGAGTAGGAGCACCATCCAGCTTAATTCATCATCATGCATCGAATGCAACACCAACGTCAACATCAGCTTTCACCAATCACCAACAAGCGATGGTTGCTGGTCCAGGCGGACAACAATGGGTTCATTGAAGAAACAGCTACCTACTAGTATATTAATCTCATAGTGTACACTTAAGAATATATATAGATATTTTTGACAAGAACTATATATTATTATGTTTTAGATTGTTAGAACTGTAGTTGGTAGAGAATCATTTTTAAACGTGCGATGGGAATGTGTGGGTTATTAGTACTACTGGGAATGGGTGACAAAAGAAATTAAAAGCTGTACTGTACAATGCTTTGTTATATATTATGACCCAGGCGTAAATTTTGTCTGTAATTCTCATTTTGGTCTGAAATAATAATTGGATCACACACAGAAACTCTCCAAAAAATTTAATGCATTGTCAGTGATACCAAAATTATAATTACAGGCTAAGAATATGTGCAGAGTGTGTGGGGTCATAATGAAAGTCGTATGCTGCTGGTACTATTATTAAACCTCTTTTTAACCTTACTTACTTATAAAAAGAGTTAAGAGAATGTTTTGATAACTTTGTTTTATTTTGCAGGGTCAGTGAAAACTTCAAGTGTCATTTCGTGTAACGATTGTACATAAGTTAGAAAGGTCGATGTTAATTACTATATACATATTACTATATAATATACTAAGCATATATGCACCAATATATTTGAAAGGGTATATGGAATGCCAAGACGAGCTATTTTTTAAAGAAACATACTATTTAAGTACGTAAAAAATAAAAAATAAATTTGTTCTCATGAAGTTTACGCTACATGCTTTTTCTTATAAACTTGTCAGATTTGGAAAAACAAAATTTTAAAAAGCGTATACTTTTAAGACGAATTACTTGGAGAATTAAGGTATAATAATTTGGAGTTTTCACAAATTTTTATCAATTGACTTGTAAGTAAAGTGTGTGGGTAGAGAAATTGTTATAGCCTCGTATTTTGAGGCAAAAGAACTTTGGCACTGAATGATTGACGTGGTTAAATGATCTTCTCATCACTCATTTTTTATTTTTTAAAGTTTGTCTTTGAAAAAGGTAGAAATGGAAAAGGAACTGTCAAAATGAAAATATGTGCATTTATTGCATGTTATGTATCTTTTACGCTAAAGAGGTTTAAATGATGCGTGTTGAATGCAAAAGTAAAGTAAATATGTTGGAATTTAACTAAACTAGTAGAGTAAGCGGGTTTAATATGAAGGAATCAAACCAAGAAACAGTAGATGGATAAGCATATGTTAAATGAATTTAAATGTTTAATTAAGATTTGGTTCATTTTACCAAGAAACGAAAAGATAAATTTGTTAAAATGGTTTTTTAAAAACAATGCTAAATATTACCAATTGTACAGGTGTATAAAAGCAGGTAATATATATAACTATTGTACTACTTGTGACTTGTCATTAATTAAAAACGATACCGATCCACTAGGAACAACATAACATACGTTGTACAAACAATTAAATTGCAAGTATGTAAAGTAACGTAAATTGAAAAAAAAATATATATATTCAATATTGTGACCATAATTGTACTAAAAATGGCTACTAGCGCTTTAGTCGTGTCTTTTTCAACATTTTAGTCGTTAAATGCTATGAAAATATCAAACGTAATATTTTGACTTATTATTTGTAAATTTTACAAAAAAAATATACGTTTAGTGTATATATTATATATTATTGTAGAAGTTTCATTTACTAATAGATTCCCTGTAAATATTATGATTGTCATTAATTAAACTATATAGTTATATAAGTATAATTGTGTATATGTATATGAATACCACACAATTTCAACTACAATTTATTATTATTAATATATATATATATATGTTTATATACAAGAATCACAGCATCTTATATTAAAATAATATTGTTATTAAATGTTTTTGTTTGTATATCTCTGTATAAAAAAAGTTTTAAACAAATATGAGTTAGAGGAGAAAACAGCCATTTTATTGTTGAAAATCGTTAATTATTTTTCGGAAACGTATGTTTTTCCTTAAGCTACAAATTTATTATGAAATATATAAATAGCCAGAGAAAAAGAAAAAGTCCAAAAGCATTTTATGTTGTTATTGTTGTTATACACATGAAATACTGTATGTAATATTATTTTACAAAAACATTTTTGTGTGATAAAACAAAACGCTCAGTTAAATGAATAAAACTATCTATCATAAAAAATATCTTGTAACAAATCTCTAATTTTATTTTATAGTATGTAAATCCTCATAGCATTTGGGGGAGGGGCATCAAAAGTGATTCCAATTCGATGTGCATCAGCTTTCGAACGAATATAAGTATGCTACTTATATGATGCTCAGTCATCCCATCACAAAGTTAATTATAACTAACTGCAGTTTCAAAATGGCGTTAGACCTAGCAAGACATAATCTAATTAACGATATACATAATTGTTGAGTAAGGTCCGTCCGTCAGCACGATATCTTCAGAATGTTTGTCTTTATATTTGGTATTGGTACACAGCTACCTTAGGACAGAACCCCATTGATTTTCAGCCCCCCCCCACTCATCTACTAGTTAGGATAGTTATGGAGGAAACTTTGTGACATGTATATTATTGGATTCACTACAACAGCTATGAATTTACATACAGGTCATGCAGCTTTATTTTAAATTCAAGGCAATTCAATACACGTAGCAAAAATGAGGTAGCCATCATTTTGTGGTAGTTTATGATCAACCATTAAATCTGTGCAATCTGTATAGATCAGCAAATTCATCAGTCACTAAATTCATAAAAAGGCATAATTTTTCATGAATACAGATTACAGAAAGCGTCATCGTGTCATAAAACAAAGGAAATATTGTTGTGATGATTTCTTCATCATCATGTGCATCTACATTCTACATACATGATGCATTCAAACTTCAAACTTCAAGCGCAGTTTCAGTTTTACGTACACGTCGTATCTCTGTAATCTGCTCTGATGTATTTGGTGTTCAAAACAACACGCAGTTCCCTGTTTACTCACAATGTCATATGATTAACTTGAAGGAATACGCTGTGCAGGTGCATATTGCGTAAAGCAGCTGACGACTACAATTTTTTTTGAACAAAAGAATAAGTGTGACGTGAAATAGTGAGACGTGATTGAACAGTATAATATTTCATTAAATTTCAGTTATTAAATAATTGTAAGTGTTCATTTTAATTTAAACAGTTTTGTACTTTGTGGGTTGGTATTGTTTTAACAGGTGAGAGTCACTGTCATACGCTGATTGTAGCGTGATTTTAAAACTTTTCAGATTGTGCTAACTAAAGTTTAGTTACTTAAAACATTACACCGAGTTTAATTGTAATTTTTTTTTTTAAATCGTCCAAATTGGTCTCACCAGTATCAGTACTATCCTTAGTATAAAGGAGAATTTGTTAGGTATACATTTGTGCGGGCTATAGTCTAGTCGCTATATAGTCTAGTTGATTCTCACACCTGGCAAAAAAAATGAACCTTTAACCTTATTCCACTTTTTTTCAGGATTTCACCATTTTCGTGCCACACGACAATCCTATTACCTAATCGTTGTTCTCTTGTCTGCGCTATGCTGTGTGTATACTTTCTTACGTATTGTAAACAATATTATTCAAGTGTGTGTAGAGGTAGTTTTATCATATCCGAGAAGAATGTCGCAGAGAAGCAGAGAGATTCTAAGAGAAATCTCACCAGAGCTGGTTAACTTGGAGGAAATCCAGGTTTATGTAGGCTTGGTTGGTGTTTGGAGTGTGCAATTTTGGTATTATCGTCACACTTTCTCCAATAGCAGGCCAGTTATTTGCGGTTTCAGTAGTATATATATATTTTTTATTCCACAGCATTACACTTCGACCAACTTTTTTTTACATCTTTTTACATCAGTCAAAAGAAGTGGAATGATTTTGGTGTAAAGTACCACTACGTGCTAGGCAATGTACACAAGTTGCGTGAAAACAGTATTGACTTGACTGAAGGCTACTACTCACTCGTATGATATGATGAAGGAGAACAGACTTTTCTCTCTCGGACAGACAAGTAAAAGTATCCAAGTCACTCATAGTCGCAATGTCTGAAAGTATATATGTGTGTAGCGTGAATACTACTAAGTAGTAGTAGTACTACTACAACATTTATATATTTCCCAATTTCCCTGCTCCTTTTACTATATTTTCCTTCCAGGAGCGAGCTTTTATCCTTGCTCGCTTGGAAAGAAGGTGCATTAGTTGGGTTTGGCTTTTCTCCTTCTCTTCGTTCGGCTGGTGCTGCTTCTCTGCTTCTGGTGAACAGGGAAAGAAACAGAACGGTTTTTGCAAGAAGGAAAGGGAACGTAATGTAATATAATACTATTATGTTGCATATAGGTACGTATTATATGTACATACAACAAACAAAGCGTAGTGAGGGAGAAAAGATGTGTAAACATGTATGTTTGTGTCTTATTGTTAGCAAGGAGAAAGCAGCGTAAGCACATAATAATGCCTGTTACGCATATATAAACACCAGAGGGTTGTAGTATAAGAGAAGAAAACGATATCACACATAGAAAAACATGTATAAGGACACTTTTTTATGTGTTTTACTTGCGAATTTTGGTTCTCTGGCTAAGTTTTCTCTCCTTTTCCCAGTCATCTGCTACTGCTTGCTGGAGTTCCACCACTTTTCCTTGCTTCCGTAATAATAAATGGCAGAATATAGTAGTGGTAGTAAACGTTGCTGGTGGTGGTGTTGTTGGTGGTGCTGAGCTAGTATCGATCGAATCGATAGGGAGGTTCCCCTTCTGTGTCGTCTTCTTCGTGTGAAGTATTTTTGTAGGTAGAAGGAGAAGAAAGAGTGGATGTAGATATATTATTGGTGTGTTAGTAGTGATAATACTTTATCGCTATTGGTGGTGTGTTGTTGGTAGGGTGGACGACAGACGGTCAAAAAATCAAGTCATCTCTAGCTCATTATCATTTTTGTGCACTCCTCCTCTTCATTATCATTCAATAAGGAGGACAAGTTTACGCATTAGTTGCCAAAACGGAGCAGTTTAAGGGAACACTGATTATCCACCACCACCTTGAAACCCTTCTATTACCACTACTATAGTTTTTAATATATTCTTAGATTTGTAGTGTAAATTTCGACCATGTTGTCCGGACTGACCTCTCAACTTGGAGGGCTCATAGGTAAAAAAGCCCCTGTAGAAGATCAGGCTGCAGCCACTGGAGGAGAAAGTAATGATGCAGCTGGTGCGGGCGGTGATAGTAGTAGTCCTTCTGCAGGTGCTGCGGATTCAACGGCCACTTCTAGTGTTTTAACCACTTCTTCAAGGTCTGTATAATTAAATTATTTTTGGTAGTAGTGGCTGTATTTTTACAATGCTTTCTCTTTCTTGTAATAATTTTTTTTAAATAACATATATCATTGTGTTTATTTCTACTGGACTTTAAGTAATTTACCTTCTCTTTCAATATTTAGTATGTTGACTTCAGTGACAAACTCAATTAAATTACCATCGTGGTTCGGAGGAGCTAAAAAGGAAGAAGAAACAGCAGTAGAAGCAACAGAATCAACACCAGCACCAAATCAACAAACAGCAGCAGCAGAAAGAGGATTTATAACCCCAGACAAGGGGTCTGACGCTTCCAGTGCAACTGGTGGCGCGGACTCGGAGAAAGAGGTACGTAAAACCAACAAGGTCCCACCTGAGGTAAACACACCCAAACTATGTGTTCCTATTATTTATCCCCTTATTACGGAACCTGACATTTGTCAGTAATGAGTAACACCTTTGCCTCCCCTTCTCTGAACAACTCTAGCAGATTCCTGAGGAGGACCCTGTGGCAGCTGAAAGCACTGCATCGGCTGGCCTTGGGAAAGTTAAAAGTTTGGGTATGTCCATATTTTCATCGATCAAAGGAGCTGGACAGAAAATTAAAGATACGGTAAATCCATCATTTCCCTGCTTCATGTTTCTAATTTATTCTCCCCCTCTTCACCAAAGAGTATAAGGAGTGCTCATGTAACTGTTTTCCCTTCATTTTCAGAATATTTTGAGTGAATTTCAAAAAGAGCACGAGTCATTCCTTAAGTCAAGAGGCTCCAAAAATGATGCTATAGCTCCATGGGTGGGCCATCCTAAAGAAGAAGCCCTTAAAGAAGAGATTTTGTCCTTGTCCACGGTAATTTTAAATGCTTATAATGTCCTCTGCGGAGCCATTGCAAGTTTCAATTCTTGCCAAAATGTTGATAGGTATATATATTTTGTTAAAAATTCCCGATGCAGGACCGAAGAAATTTTGTAAGGAGTCCACCATCAGGAGTAGCGTTTGCATGGGACTGGGAGGAGATGGCGCCCATCGCGAAAGCCATTCTCAAGGATGATCCGAACTTAGAAAAGATGAGATATGAACTAGTCCCTAAAGTAAGGCCTAATGAGTATAGCGGGCGTGGTAAGTTATGTGTAATACTTATCAAGTATTAATTTTTAATGTTCAAATTTCATAGGTCGTTTCAGAGGAGAATTTCTGGCGAAATTACTTCTATCGTGTGACTTTACTCAAGGAATCAATGAGCGAAGATGGTACGCCCAAGTTAGCATACAATCACTCCATTGCAATATTAATATTTTAATAACAATATGTTTTTATTTAGATACATGAATAAACTTTTGCTTTCTTTATTTTGCAGAATCGGGTAAAAAGAAACGTGACAGTATTGATACCGACGAGGAAGATATAGAGAAAGAACTCAATGAAGAACTCAAGTCCTTTGAGGTTTGTGATTCGAAAAATTGAAGAATTCCCTTAGATCTACTATCAAGGTGATTAGAATGAATTTTTTGTCGGAATTGTAGGTAGTCGACAGTTCCTCAGCAAAAAAGTCAGATGTTGATGAGAAAGAACTTGACTCACTACTCGATCTGAAATAAACTGTCTAAAAACAACACTATTGCCATTATATCAACTTACAGGATAGGATGCCTACAGTACTTTACAAAAAATACATACAGGCTAATATTGTTCTGTAAGAAATATATAAGAATAACTCGTGTGTAATTCAATCAACTATAATAATATACTACGTTAACTACTAACTTTCATAATAATAAGTTTTAAAATCGACTTGATATAATATATATATACATACATACGTACGTAATACATATATATATATATATATATATAATGATATGATTATGATATCAATCTCAGCAGCAGTGTGAAACAGACAAACAATCCAACATTCCAAATAGCCAGACAGAGAGGATAATATAAAAAAATCTGCGAAAACGAGTCAAGCTAGGCATTTTAAAATACCTACATATATACTACAATACAAACGTGTATTCAGAGACAAGGCAATTATTATAATTCCTTGTATTTATAAAAATAACGTTTTTTTTCTGGAAGACAGGCAGAGGCAAAAGCTCGTTTAAAATGTTGATCCTTCAAAAAAAAATATACATAAGAAGTGTACGGAATTCATTTTGAATGGTGGTACTTGTATTTACTATAAGAAATATAAGTAAGTTTAGGATACATCCAAAAAAAATCTATGTTTAATTTTTATTTTAAGAATTTACAGAGAGATATATATAAGTTGTTATGTTTGAAAAAAAAAACTGAAAATCTGGTTCGGTAAGCAATTTTTCCTCCTAAATATACAAAAAATAATAATAAAAATAAATTATATATAAACTTATATATTACGTCGTTGTAGGAGAAAGATGAACATGTGTGTATGTTATCGTCATTTTAAGAAAAAAATGTGCTACAAGTATATAGCCGCGAGTTGTTGTTGTCAGAATTATTATAAATACATACTACTGCAAGTGAGAAAAAAATAAAATCTTAAAAACTCATGGACATGTTCATTAGTAGAGATAAATGAGAAATGTAGTTTACTTTTGTATGTTGTTTTTGTTATTGGCGCATATGGAAGGCTATGTGTGTGTGTGTGTGTGAATGTATGTATGTCCTCACATAAAGGAAAACGTCAGCATCCATTCATCAAAGCAAAGAGTTGTTACCTTCAAGAGTAATGTTTTGATCTTTTGAAGAAGAAAAACTGAAAACGAACTAGTTACTACCATTCTTCTTTCGAGAAAAGAAAAAGAACGAGCATGTACAGTATTTTCTTTGATTCTTCTTTCTTCACTATAGTTCATTATCCATGATCAAAAGGAATCAATAAGAAAATGTTACATTCACATTTTTATCCGTTTTTTTTATCTGACGATATGACAAAAAAAGAACATTACATAAAAGACGCTCTTTAAATGACGGCATATTGTGTTCCACTACTACTCCAATGACATTGCATGCACTTGGAACTTGATGGGAGCGGTGGTGGTGGAAAGCTGTACAATCAAGGGTATATACCTACCTATGTGGAGTAAGCAAAACGTAGTGCGTAGTCCTATGCTAGCATCGATCTATTTTGGGGAGAAAGTGTTGTGTAGTAGAGGTACACTGCTTTCCTTTCACATATTATCGACACAAAGCATACAAAAGTTTCTAAAAAGTTCTCTTTTTACCAAACTTTATGAGCTCACAACAAAGAAAATCCACAGGTGTTGACTATACATTTTACTTAAATATGACATTATATATCACACCATAATCGTCATAATAATGATAAGCCATGCAATCAAAAAAAATCTTTTACGTCATTCACACACTTCCTTTCACATAGTGTCTCCTTTCCTGGCATATTCATCATAATGTAAAAGAAACTCATTTTAGGTAGGTATATAGAGAGACGCAAAATATCACAGAGGAAATGGGCAGGAGGAAAGCTAAAGGAAATCATCGTGAAATGCTGTTGACTTTGCGGAATTGGCTTGTGCTGATTTTTGTAACAACGCATTTGAGCGTTCATAAAATAGACTCCAGCACCAGCACAAACTTCAAATTCAGCACATTTCTATAGAGTTGTGAATTCCGGAAATTATTTTTCTGATAAATGACGAAATATTATCGAGGACATCATAAAATAAATATCGGGAAACATGGATATTATATATTATCACTCTATTTACTTACCATTAAGATTAAAAAAATGTTCTTGTAAAACCTACTTCATCCTGTACTGTGCAATTTTCCATTCATTATGTTTGAACACTTGGTAATTTAATTTTCATAAAACCACGTTCAATTCCAGTATGTAATATCCTGTGAAGGACTATCGGCGGACACACTGACATAATACGGCATTTTAAGATAAACATTTTGATAAATTAAATAAGAATAGAAAGTGTC
Source organism: Zhuqinia jingwanae (assembly GCA_027744095.1). NCBI lineage: Eukaryota > Metazoa > Arthropoda > Collembola > Entomobryomorpha > Paronellidae > Zhuqinia > Zhuqinia jingwanae. Next base: position 21,289 of record JAHZNC010001668.1, read on the forward strand.
ACTTTTCTATTTTAGCCTGGTCTTTCGTAATTCCTTGGCATTCCAGCCGTAATACACAAGCTCATCTAATTCTAGACGTACGCTGCTCAAGACGTGATTCTTCCTTGCAACCTTCTGTATTTTATACCTTGCTCAATGCATGTTAAATTGTCCAATATTTGAGTGGAAAATGGCAAAATAATTATGAAAACAATGGCTGCTCATACAAAAGGCTTAATTAATGTTTTTATGCTTGTGTACGCTCAATTAAGAGCATGGACCATGTGTCAACCTAAAAAAATGTTACACAGAAATTAGCATGTTATCCGATAATAATATTTGTCTTCATTAAGCATTTGAATGTTTTAAGTGAAGTAATAAGCTGTTCCGTTTTCTTTAGACGAACCACTATCAAAAAAAATTGTTCTAATAATATGACCTAAAAAAAATGTTAGACAGAAATTAGCATGTTATCCGATAATAATATTTGTCTTCATTAAGCATTTGAATGTTTTAAGTGAAGTAATAAGCTGTTCCGTTTTCTTTAGACGAACCACTATCAAAAAAATTTGTTCTAATAATATGTCAGTCAGATGAACACAAGAAAGAAAACATGCTACTCAGACACCGTATTATAACATCCATTATCTCAAGAAAAGATTCTATAGAACTTGGAATACGTACATGTAAATACTCGTACAATTTGAGCACTTGGCTTCAAGGAAAATTCCAAGTATTGACAACAAAACAACGTTTCTTATTTTTGCCGATTTGTAACTCGACTCGTCGTACGACATAAAAGCTTCTGTCTCTCTCGCATACGTTTACGTTTTTACGACTTTGCGACAACTATTATGACCTCCTGTTCCTGATTCTTATGAAGTGGTATAAAGTTTCAGCTTCCTTCCTTTCATCATTCTATTCATCGTCATTCCATTTTCTTTTCTTTTTTGCCTTTACTATTGTTGCATCATCACCACTATCACGCGACGATCATAGCGTCACGGCATACTTAGTTTCCGCTGGACTTTGTTATTTTGTTACAAAGATTCTTTTTTTGGAGTAAAACTCAGTATTATAGAACATCATCTCATCACACATCACCAGTAGTCTCTCTGTTTGACAACTCACTAGACTCCATTTTTAGATGAACACACAACACAAGTTCCACTTTTTTCTCTCTGTTACGTTGCGCTACCACTACTACTCCTACTACTACTACAATGCAAAGGGATTAATCTACTTTATTCATCCATCCATCTATCCATCCATATGCTTTTTATTGTGTTACAGCTCTTCTTTGTTCGTTTACAATGCACTAATATAAAAGCAGTTGTTGTGCTGAGAAGCTCTCTCTGCACTCTCTTCTCTAACTCTGATGTATAGTAAATATAATTGAATGGAAATGGATTCATCTTCAGCAGAGTAGAAAAACTAAAAGCTGCATAGAAATTCTGAAACCAAGTTAACTTCTTTTATGTGTAGAATAGAAGGAAATAAATAGTGCTATATATAGCAGCTTGGTTTCTATAGTTGATATTATCTGTCTGTATACCTAATCATCGTCTCTTTACTCCATTAATGCTTTTTACTGTTGGTAGGTAGGAATCCATGAAAGCGTATGTATGTATGTACCTCGCACTCACGTTGATGCACAAAAGTGCTTAACCCTCGACATATGTGTATTTTAAATTACGACGATGAAAGTAAAGTAAGTAACGAGAGGAAGGTAATAAGATATAGGTAGCGAGAGAGATCAGAGAATAAATCTGAATTTCTTTGGATCTGGCTGGATATCTACATATATAGTTATCATTTTGTATATTATGTATCTAGCCATTATAAAAGCATAGGTAGCGGACAACAATGCATTTCAATATTGTATTGTCAAAAAAGTCAAAGAATCCTTCCTACCTTTTTACCCTGCGTAAATACTTATATGTAGTAATCGAGCAGGCAGACGGCAGGCATAATGTAATGTTGTTGGGAATGATGATAGTTACAAGTCACGATGGGTGGACGGGACGGATGGATGCTACATGGATGGATGGGTAGTTTTTTTTTCTCTCTCTCTCTCTCTCCCCAACTTTAGGTCGTTGGATTTTATATTGTTGTTGAGCGACTGTAACATTCTCTCGCTCCCCCTCTCTCTCATAGCTTTTAAAAACGCTTGAAGCTCGCTAAACGAGAATCCAGCGAAACATGCTTATTTCTTTCATCGTCTTGTTCGACTTTTCATGATTGCTTCACATTTCATGTGCTTTCCTACCTAGGTATGTACATATGTACATAATATATATTATTGGAGAATGGAATTGAAACTTGATTCCTGTGTTATTCGTGTTAACATGATAGAGGTGTTCATGTTCCTAGATAGAGGACGGAGAAAAGCCACCAAATTACACAACACACACGCACACACATGCTATTCTCTCTCAAGAAGACTTAAAGAAGACAAACTTGTTCCTTCTTCGTTCATTTCATTTTCAATTGCTGTGCTTCGTGCTTTTCTCATTTTTATTGGCGTATGATGGATTGTGAATGAACATACTCACATGCCACAACATAACAGCGTATAGGAATGCACGCTTCAATAATAACATACAAGGTAATATGCATAACATACATATATACTGCTACTTAGTACTTTGTTTCCTTCCATATTACATTTATCATCATTTTGTATGTGTGTAAACAGTAAGTGTAGCGTCATCATTAATATCATCATTCAGTATAATATGCACGGGTCAATATATGGATTTTGCACCTTCATCTAATACAGTAATTCCACTTCATATCCTCTCTTCTCTCCCTCGCCCTCTTTCCCTCTCCTTTGTGTATTTTGTGCTTACTTTTCCACTTTGTTGGAAAGGAGAACACGAACAGTGAGAGTCGATTGGTATTATCTCATAGATATTTCATAATGCCAGAATGCTATAATCGTACTGGCTCAATGCGTACTGGCTTCTTCCTCTAATACCAGTCTAAGGACAAACCGATGAGCGTGGGTTTCATTTTCACATGCAACAACACTGTAAAGTATTTAAAGATTGAAGAAATAATAGGCAATGCTAGAAAATGAAAAAAAAAGGAGAGATGAGAGTGAGTGAAGTGAGCTGAGAAGAACAAAATTGTTCGCTTCAATAAACTGTGATGATGATAATGCTCGATTCTAAAAAGGAAAAGGAACAAATTCTCTCTGTCTATCTCCTTTCGGTTATGAAGGTTTTTTGTCTAGTTATAAAACTCATCTGATACTAAATGTTTTTGTTGTGGTTAGAGGTAGCGGTAGCGGTAGTAGTGGTGGCGTTTGTCTTTCTCTTCCATAATAAGCCATATATTTTCCATGCAACCAAAAAAGTAGTACTTCTCCGCCAGCGAAAAGACCTATGTGAGTATCAGTATGAAAGGGGATGCAAAAACATTTTTTACATGTGGGACGAGATGCTTATTTCTTTCTTCTTCCAAAAAGTCATAAAACGTTTCTGTTGAGCATTATAAAAATTCATAACTTTATCCAGCTCCATCCAGCTACAAAGAGAAAAGAGAAGAGTTGGAGTGAACTGAGCTGAATTGACGAGGAACACACTAAACACCACGTTCCATTTTTTAACCTCTTATCACATCCATGAGCATATTATGTATATGAATGTAACATGGAAATGAAAAAAAAGAAGCAAAATGACTTCAATGTGTTTTAGACAAATAAGAAAAGTGATTTCTTCATTCTTTTTCCTTCCACCAAAAAAAAATTGTTTTGCTTGTCTGCAATATTAACGGGACAAGGCAGCACCGGAGGTTATTATCACCGCTTTTAGCTCGAATGAACCAACACACAGAGATGCAAAAATAAACAGTTGCAAAAAGTTAATTTACTTTTGGCTATTTCCACTTCTCTTATTCTGCTGGTGAAGCTGTTGCTGCCACCACCAAATATTATCACATAGTCATCATCATCATCATCTTCTTCTTCAATCTTCATCATAGATAGGTAAGTACGTACGTACATACCGTGCATAATATTGAATGTTATTTTATACATACATACATAGGTGCATAGGTACACACATACACCCTTCCTTTTCGCAGAAGCCTTAATGGAACGAAATGATGACTATGACGATGTCATTTGAAACCAAACATGTAATATAGTATCAACAACTGTGGTTATGTGTGTATTTCACTCACTCAATGCATAGTATAACATTGTAATAGTAAAGCATTGCCAATTTTTGTCCATTCAAAACAACCTATATAATATAACACTCTCCTCCTCGCTCAACATATCATATCCCCATCAAAATCAAAGTTATATTACGACAAGGAGCAAACATGATATTTATGAATATAGGCGGAGAAACAGACACACACCAATAAACCCACCACCACCATGCAAAACTTTTTTTTCTTCTTTGTGGCTCTATATGCATACGAAAGTGGTCGAGCGTCGAGCACACATATATTTTTTTTATAATTGACTACTATTTTACATTTATCACAACAACTGTACAAGAAGATGAAGCAGAAGAAACTGCGTGGTGGGACGCTACCGAAAGATATAGCATATTATGAATGTTTTTGTACAAACATTCTTATTCACATTCCAATTTTCTGTTTTTATTGCAAAGCTAAGCAAAAAAACATTTTTTTTGTGGACGAACGAGGAGAGACGAGAAAATTGAGAAGAGATGAGAAAAATAAGCCAAGGAAGACAACAAGTTGAAAATTAAATAAGCCTTTTCTGCTTCTTTGCTAATAATGTTGTTCTTATTATTATTATTATTGTAATAGGTGAATGAAATGAAGTGGAAGAAATAATGCATATAAATAAATAATATAATGTATGTATGTACTTGTACTACATGGAAATTTGGTCTGCAGTTTACACAGCATATAATCATCCTATCAAAAAACTATGAACAAGCCTATATTTTTGTCTGACCATGATGATAATGATGAAATTGCATACCCATGCGATTCTATAATAAATGCAAACAAGTTATGTTCTTGTATTACGTTTGTATGTATGTATGTATGTATGTATATATTTATTTATCACCCCATCCACAGAAAAAATATTATGTGTTTATTTTTTTCTTCATTTTCAATTGAAATTGGTATTGTTGTTGCTGTTCAAGTGTAGACACACACGTTGTTTTGTTCGGTTTTTTGCTGGTTATATGAGGATGTCGTGATGTTTGTTGCTACTCCAAAAAATAGCAAGTAAAAAAAGTAAAGTAAGAGAGAGAGAGAGAGAGGAAAAAGTGTGTAATAAGTGGTCTATCTACTTGTATTGGTAGTGGTTGTTTGTATGGTTGTGCGGCGCGGGTGCTCTTTCTGTCTTTCTCAGGGAGAAAAAAAAGAGTGTTGTTGTGTGTGTGCACACACACACACTACTCGAAGAAGTAAGTAATATACAGAGGGTTAGTTTTAGTTCATGTAGTGGCTGTGTTGAATAAAGACTCTTGTCGATTGATTCTCTTCTTTCTATTCAAATATTTACTAATGGGCTGCATCGTCATCCTTCTCAGGACTCGGCAAGATTATACTACTACAACAAATGTTTATATGAGCTGCTCTAAAACGGGGGGAAAATTGTGTTCCTAAAAAATTTAGAAATTGTCAATAAAATTGACATCATTTTACAGTTAATACCTAATCTGTTTGTTTTTTCAAAGTGAATGGTTCTGATTTAGCCATCTTGAATAATGAAGTACATATCATTATCAACATTATAATAGAAATCGTAACGTGATATCGCCACTACACACGCATTTATCAAGTAAGGTATTGCTGTCGTGTGTATGTATATTTATCTATGGTACGTAGTTGTCGCGAATTAAATTGAATTGTGCGTTCGCCAAGAAAATAATAGTATTGCAAAAAAAAAGAAGGCTTTGTTCGCTCGCACACACTCACACACAATCACACAAACAGGCAGACTCTCATAATATTTATGTGCACTTAAGCAAGCCAGTGCAATAGTGAGTGTTGTCACATAACAAGAATAAAAAAAAGACTTTCCATTTTCACAACTGTGGTGGTGTTGGTGTGGCTCGTGTTTGTCTTTGTGGAAAAAAAATAACAGCACAAAACGATACATTTGGGTTGTGAAGCAATATGGGTTTTCCTTGCTGTTGTTCATTGAATAAGGGCATCAGGGCGGCAGGGCTAGTGTCCGCTGTAAGTAAACACAACTTTCGTTTTTTAAAGGAATATATATGTGATATATAAGCTTTCACGGTACAAAAGATAACATCGGATTGAATGGCATGGAAAGATAAGATACTGATGATATGTCTACTTCTTCTACTAAATAAATATATACTCGTACGAAGGTATGAATGTATTTTTTTTAAATGTATGTATTATATGATAGCTTTTAGCACTTGCCGTGTGTGCCGTGGCCGGATGGCAATTTTGGGAAGCCTACGAAGAGCGAGAAAGTCCGGCGTTTAAAGCGAAAAAAGGGCTGGGAGACTTTACAACAGATATTTTTAAAGCGTTCGGAGCAGATACAAAAGTTGACTTGGTCAAATTGAATCGTATCAAGTTGGCGTGTTATGGAACGGCATTCGGTGCTGCAGCTCTGCAATGCCTGACAAGCTTGCTGATCTTAATTTGCCCAGCTGCAAAGGTACATTTAAAAAAATAGCGATAATAATGAAAAAAAAACATTCATTATTATAAATAGATGAGAAAGTTACTGTACAAGATAAGATAAATATATATATTAAAAAAAGAACCAGCATTTCATCTTTTAGACATTTTTATTTTGGAAAGAGTTTCTCCAAGACACATAAGAGCAAGCGATAACAAACGCACACACGAAAAAACTTTATATTTTGAAGACTCCACATTTTTTTCAATTGAGCAAGCAAATTCCAAGTGTGAGGAAACCAAAAATCCCTATGATGTATGATGATGCAAGTATAGGTATACCTATATACAAAGTCACTATTAGTCGGTATAGTACGCTACATGAACGTGGAGTGTAGTAGTGGTTCTAATATTCCTAAATAATTAATTATCATGCGGTTCCTTTTTTTTATTTTGGCTGATGTCGATGAGAACTAATGGAGTGAATGTTCCTAAATTGTGACTTATATAATGTATGCATATATATCATGTTCTTTTTTTCTGTACAATATGTGTTGTGTATAAACAGAGTGGAAAGAGCACGGCCAAGTTGTATTCCTTCATCAACCCGTTCGTCTTGGTAGCCTTGCTTGCTGCATGTGGATGCTTCTTCTCTGTGGAAGGGATCGATTATGAGAATAATCGTGAAGTGCAGTACTTTTTAGCTGCCAGCTTGCTGGATTCTGTCTTTTTGCTGTACCTCCTTTGTGTTGCTGGAGCATTTATCAGAAGCTAAATTTGTGGATGACATCATCATGATCATGAGACAGACGATCTCCTTTTCAAAACAAAACAGCGTTTTTAGAGAAAAAATTCTCAATGTTTTGAGAATTATTATTATTACAGACGATAATAAGCCATTTTTTTTGTTAACACTGCATTTACCATTTTGTCAATTAGCGCGCTAACTAGCAGGAAAAAAATTATGTTTGCATATGTATCATTATATGAAAAGTAATATTCATTTATACATATTTATTAGATTGTTTATATTGTATACTTATTAACTTATTACACTTACACATGTAAACGGTACTTTGTGCTGGATATAATGTATGCGCACAGAAAGAACCACGATGATGATGATGATGATGAGCAATACCAAAAAAATCATCAAAAATGTATTTAATGTGCTATATTTACTCGGCAAGGAATATACGTTAGCTAGTTAGAATACAAGAAAGTATATTGTTTCACAAAATGAGTACTAATCTATATTATTATAGTACTTTTACTATATTTGCTGCTACTGCTGCTGCTGTCCATTAGTTTTTGTTAGGGGGAGAGAAAAAATGTTCGGGTAAAACGTACAACTACATAACTACGTTAAAAAAATAGTATTAAGGCTATCGAGATAACTTTATGGGTATATCGTAATAATAATGACGTACAACATTTAAAAAAAAAGAACCTCTAAAAACACGTTTCTTTATTAATTCTATCCGCGTGTTTTGTAATTTTCATGAACAAAAAACGATTGATGAACCCTTTGCTTATATGATTAGGGGGAAAAGTTAACAAGCACAAGGGAGGAAATAGCCAGAGCTTTCATAAAATGTTATTGTTATCCAAAGTCAATTCAATATATAAATCAAAATTAAGATGAAATTTATTAGGTTTTTTGTATTCTCTTATTGTATTAGGCATATTAATTATTGTGAAGACAAAAAAAAATCAATGAAGGGAGCAACATTTACAATAAGCTTTAGACAAACATTTTTTTGGTACATTTGCTGTTAAGCCTGAATGAAACTACTGCTTTTCAGATTAGTAGACAAGCTAAAAGCTGTGTGTATAAATATGCCTTGCAAAATTATTGCATCTTGCGTCCAATAAAATA
>JAHZNC010001669.1:0-22993 GCA_027744095.1 Zhuqinia jingwanae
TATACTTCTAGGACCGGAAATAACAAAATTTCATGAAAAATATTAGAGATAACAAGTTCTAATTTTAAACAATAACATTTGATACGAATTAACAAATGAATTAACATCATATTTCTTTTGTCACTTTCAACTTTCTTTCGTTTAATGAGATAGTACAGTAGAAGGTATATACACCTGTGTTGAATGTGTGAATGACATTTTCTTGTCTTCAACATCATTTACTATTCAATTTTATCGAATTATCTACCAAAAACAGTCGAGTTAAACTTTGGGATAACGTGTAAAAAGATTATAGAAGATTACTGGAACCAAACCTATATAGGTAGTTAATTATTATTTTTTTAATTATTGCGCATTCGTGCGTATTTACTAACGGAATGAATACGAATCGAGCGTGAGATAATAAATCCTTCTTCTTTTTCTAATGCTGCTAGTCAGTAGTGCTATAAAAAATTCACGATATTCGCATGTGTCGTATTTTTTAAAGCACCAAAATATGAAATATATGCTCTGTATTAAAAAATATAATGGAAATAAATAATTTACGTTTTACGGCATGCTATGCTAATGTGAATTTGACAGTATATGACAGTACGAAATTAAGTACTCACTCATAATCACAATCCGACCAACTTTTTCAGTAATAAAAATATATGAAGCTACGCGATTTCTGAACAAATATAAGCAAAAATGGAGCACTCATCCTGGGTAACTGACTGATGATAATGATTATGTGCACAAGTATATGATGAGTGACTTCCTGATACCATTTTTCTTATATTGCATGAAGGTTGTACCTGGGCTAAAAAAGCCCAAGCATTTTTTTTTGCCCCGGATGAAGCAACCAATATGAAAGAAGAAGACCCTTTTTCGGTTCGACCCCTTCCAACAACAACCAATCTAGTTTAACTTCCTACTTCATAATGTTGTTGGTTATTGCTCCGCTTGCTTTACACATACCTACATACCTACGCACGCATTGCTTCACCAAATTTACAACACACACACACTCTTATATGCACACAACATATAAAAATACAAGTGTACGCAATGCAATCGTTGCGTATTAAATTCTGTACAAACCAGAAAAGGTTGTTCACTGTTCACTGCCTGCAACTATGGACTTTTGTTTAAAAAAAGAAGTTTGTAATGAATTACTACAAACAGACAAAAACGTAAAAGAAAGTCGTTTGTAAAAAGTAGCATTCAAAGGGTAAAATTTTTTGGTAAAGTTCCATTTGTATTGAATGTAAATGCACGTTAATCATGTTTACGCGTTCTTCCATTTCATTGTGGTAATTAAAGTACAGATTTTAACCAAAAATGTTACTAAAATTAAGGATTTAGAAAATAAATTAAACTTTCTTTATATTAAAGTTTGTTACCGAAATGCATGTATACAATATTTTTCTCTTCATTTTGTATGTTTTCTTACCTTCCTTTATTAAGTTTTTGGTGATGAAAGTCAACTATTTGTGTTAAATTATTATAAGCATATAATATTGGCATTTTGCCAATTTGTGAAAACAGGATTTCTTGGTTTTTAAGCCCTTGTTGTAGAATTACAATACAAAGAATATAATTGTTTAATTATTATTGCCACAGTGTAAATGTAATAAAGAAAATTTCGAATAAAATAGAAAAAACTAAACTTTAAAAATTGTTGTTTTAATTAAGTTTTGACAGGTAATGAAAGGAATAACATTGCAGAACTATAATTTGTTGGTTTTAATTCCATTGAAATGTACTAATAATCATTATACTTCCCTCATCTCATCATTATCATAATTTACAAATTATTGATTCTCAGAATAAACAGACCATTAAAATTGTAATTTTCTTTAAAACTGTTTAATTTTTTTTAAATACATACAGTAACATTAACAGTAAATGTTCTGTTGACATTTATTTTTTCGCATATAAGTTGATAAGTAGTTTTCCGCAAGTATTTTCCATTTAATTAACAAGTTTAAATTCAACAAGATGAGACTAGGGGTTAGGCCTAGCCAAGTAGGTAAATTTATATAAAGTTTGAAAACGGGTTTAATGGTTAACATACAAGTAGGTAAACATTAAAACATAGTAGTTAAAAAAAATTTATTTAATAATTATTTCTCAATTTAATTTAATGACAAACTGAATTTCAGATATTTCTTCTTATACTTATATTTATGCACATATATGGGCATGATTAAATTATACACAAGAAGACGTCCTTTAACAGTCAGCGTATAACTGTAAATGAGAAAGACTTATGAATGCAACTTTTAGGCATCCAGGTGTCCAATACTTATATCTGCTTTTGCTATTGTTGACAGTAGAAGTCAATGACAAAGAGTTCACATCAATAGAGAAATGTGCATTCATCAATCAGCTAACGGTCATTCATTTTCCTCTCGTAGAACTTGAGAGAAGAGGAGTAGTTGTAGAGGAGTTTAGTTGTAGTCTGTAAATGCTCATCTGTATATTATTCCATTCAAAAAGGGGGCAAAATAAATTTATCGTAGTGTAGTATGTACAAAGCATAATGTGTTTGAATTCCATTGATTACTATTTGTAGTGCAGTTTGAGTTTTATGCAATGAGAATATGAAAGAGCAGAGGAATGCTTTTTTTAAAGCTGATCTGTTTTTCTTCTGCTGTCTGTTCTTAAATGAATGGACAGGATGTTTTCAAAGAAGCCTGAACAACAAATATCATCCAATTCATCCCCATTGTTTGTTTAATGCCAGGTGATCATCATTTAATTTTTATTAAAACTACTGATTTGATCTATGTAGGTTACTAAATCTGAATGAAATTAGTTTGGCTGCTAGTAAAAGTCACGAGACAAACAAAGTCTCTGACAATGACATTGAATGGACAACACCGGCCGGGCGAAGAACAATGCATTGAATATATGATTACTGGAACTGGACACTACTCCCAAACAGGATTTTTTACAGCCTTCTTTTGTGCGATATGCGAGTGCATTCAGTCATATATATAAAAAAAAGTATGCATAATAATAGCATTCTCTTTCCAATCGAACTGAAATGAATAGGATTCTGGATAGAGTGAAAGTATTCAAGTGACCAAGAGAAAAAAAAGGGATCGATAAATACATAGGTACAGACTCTCATCTGTAGGTCGACTGATTGTGGGGTGTCCAGTATTTCGTTTCGTTCCATTTATCACTGTTTTAGTTATGTAGGTATTTATCTTTTCCTATGTATTTTTTGTATGCATGTAATTTTGTAGGATAAAATAATAACAATGACATTATTGATACGAAGATAAGATTTCTGTACGAAGGTCGAGAATTGACTGAAGTGAAGAAGTCACTTTCTGTATGATTAAAGATTTCATTTTCATACCATGATATGCCTTGTCACTCACAATCACAATCGAGAAAAATTTATTATGTAGCTTGTGGTAACCTAATTATCACTTTATGTATCAGCTTCATGGCCTGTTATTGATAATATGTTAGTGTTAAAGGAATACTATGGGCAATATAATACTGTTACGACGTTGGTATGAAAAAAAGATTGTAGAAAACTTGTTTTTTTTCTGATTACCTGGAAACATCTGAATAAAGCTACCCTAACTAACTAACAATTACTTAATTTTAATTTATTGATGATAGTATCACGCTATGTTTGGAGATTTATCAAACAACCTAATATATGTAGGTACAGTCAATATATATTTTCTAGCCATTTATTAACAATGCCATTAATCTATTGAGTGTACCCTGATCAATAATAGAAATAATCATGTATCATCAAATAAGGACAATTATATTTAAAACATTAAAATTAAGTAAAAGTTTATTTATTCACGGGTAACTTTTTATTGTATGAGATTTCAGATGGATAAACTAATTTTCCACTCAAATATCTAGTAAAGCAAAATTGGCAGACAAGTTTCAATAACACAAACTAATTATTTGAACTAATTTTTTTAAAAACTATATCGCTCTCCTCTGTTAGTTGTTAAATAATATGAGTTATTAATAGTTCTTATGAGATTTAAAAGAACGAATTTTCTGTGAAAATGGATTTTATCTGATAACCATCTCACAATTCCTCTGCTGCTTGTCGTTAGTTTTTTTAAACTTAAACTATTTACATACAACATTCACTTTGCACCGATTGTAAATATACAAAATTTCCAACTTCCTTTAAACTATACCTGCTAAAAAATTTGTACAAAATTCAATCATGTCATTGTAGTACGTAACAATGAAAAATCGTTGCATGTATATTATAATGGGGCATTATGAGAATCTACTTGATTGAATACTTGTACATTGTCAAGCAGATCTCAACTACTATATGTATATTATGCTCGTGCTTCATCTGCTGTAAATTTTTAAATAAAATTTCAAAACTGCAAACATACTGTCCTGTAGTTATTTATATTTCACTATTTTTAATAGATTTCGTGTGTTATTCCATTCCATTCATTGCATTTCAATTCCCATACTAATTCAGACCTCAAGTGGTTTCATTATAAACCAGGGGTACGAAAGTTCATTGAACATTGCGTATTGTGAAAATAATACGTAAGAGTTTGGTTGGGGTAATATTAAAAGATGTATTAATTACGACATTAACACACTACTCCACAATCCACACACAAAGTATATCCACTACTGATGTATGTATGCATGTAAATTCCAAAAAAGAATAGAGAAAGGAATCATTAGGGGGATATTTTGATCTTTTAAAACAAAAAAAGCTGGGACAAAAACAAGAGCTCTTGTGTAATCAAATTTTGTCATACAAAAAAGCACTCATTTGAATTCTATTTAATACTGGCAAACGTAATTTACAGTGGGCGCATATAACCTATATAAAAAAACTTTGTAAAAAAGGCTGATGGTAATAAATATACCCACATTGCTCGCATACTTTTCTTCAGGAAAAAAAAAATTGCGTATGAGGCAAGCCTCCTGTGGGGAGTTTCCCTAAAAATGGGAAGTGTTGCTCAATCCTGCCTATTCAAAAGCTCAACCCTCTTTTTACGTTTTTAAGTGAGTATATATAATGCATTATACATACAAGAGCAGGACAATGTATATGTTGTACGGGCTATTATGAAAATGATGGGCATTTTTCTGGTTTTTGTTTAGTGATGCTTTCAACTGAAATAATATGATATGATGAGAGTGCGTAAAAGGGAAGCAAATATAAGCTAGGAAATATCACACTGGCTAGTAGAAGAAGGGTTAATTGAATTGAAGATGAAACAGGTCGGTTAAGAAATACGTTTCTTGAATACTTGTTCTCATTCATTCAAAGAAATTTAAAGGTTTGTACATTATGTAATAATTTTGTAATATCATGCCACGGATTTGTACATTGTAGAACATCAAATGAATATGTTGACAACCACAACTGTGCGAGCTGAATGGAATGGTAAATTAGTATATTGTGTGCGAGCAGGATATAATGTACAGATATATTTATATGTATGACATGGTTGGTTCTGAGTGCTGCTGACGGAAAATTATTCTAATCCACACGCTCAGAATCGTCATTCAATAAAATATGTTTCATGTTGCACAGCTCCATGTAAATTTAAGCAATCATAACCAGAAAAAACCATTTAGCTCGCTCAAAATACAAAAATAAGGTATTATAGCAAACTGAAAAAAAGTTGGTTCGTCATGTGAGTTGCTGGTAAAATATTGCACAATCTTCGTTTCAAAATCTTAAATCCATTTTTTTGTTATGTATATCCATTCAGATAGTGGGCTTGAATGGAAAAAATTCATGATCAAATTGGCGATGTTCAGTTGAGATTATAGACAACTTCAAACAAGGCTACTATAATGATATGCAGCAATTGCGTCCGCATACTTGAAAAAGTTCACGCAAGTGTGTCCTTGCACGGAATTTTGATGAGTATTCATATTTTTATTGAAAGAACATTAAATTAAATTTTACCAGTCAACTAACTTCTAACTTATGCACATTCATTGCACTTACAAATTCGACAAAATTATTTTTGTTTGTATTTTTTTTTAAATGCGTTCATAATTTTCATTCAAAATTATGTACACATGTGCTTAAAATCCAGTGAAGAATTTAAAGTAAAACCTACTTATGATAATAACATAATAAAACAATTAAAAAAGCACATATTTTTATTAGCAAAATAAGTTGAATGAAAACACTCCAGAGTCTAGAATAGCACCAATTTATGCTTGAGTACTCAACCGTGGTTAAACATATTTTTTTGCTATTGTTGTAGTAGCATGTTCATGGGTACATACAAATGAACAAAATGTGTTTACTGTGATGATTTCTGGCAAACTAGGGGGAGTAAGCTCTAAAATATTATGATTCATGCATACAAATAAGCTTGCACAAAATTAAACCATCACTACTTCCTTATCATCTCTCTAAATGATTCTTTTTCATTTTGTTAAAAAGGGGGCAAACCTGATAAAAGGTGATGAATGAAATGTATTCTTCGTTATCAGTGCTAATGGCTATAGATGCATGTATGAATTGGAAAGGATATTACAACATATAATAATATTATGTGTAGAACAATCTCTCTCTGGCACGGCGGCACACAGGTAGGAAATTCCAGGTAATATGATGAATGATGACTAATAGTACGGCGAGATTTAGTTGAATATGGCAGCTCATCAATTCATTGTATTTAGAATGTTATAATGTTAAATATATACTGACTGGATTGCCAGGGCTGAAAAAAAATTTCTTGTTGAGAACTTGGAAATTTATCAGGAGCAAAGAAGCCAGTGATGTGATTCATGGGAAATCCTAGATGTTTGCTTTGTTAGTTTACAAGTAAAAATGATTTAATTTTTTTGGGGTTTTTTAATTTTAATTTTGGGGCGCCTCAAAGTACAAATTTTGTTTATTTTTATGTAAAGTTTACGTTTATTCTTTGATTTCGCTGATTCATTGATTTCATTCATGTGCATGTACATGAATGCAATACAATCTATTATTACAAATTCTTTATACTTTAGTGCATTTACAATCTATACCATCACAGATCATAATTTCAATTCGTAGTTTAATTACGTTACATACAATTTACAGTTACAATTTCAATACAGTTATTGTCACAGTTTAAATAGTAAAGTAGGTAAGGCATTACTTTTGATTGACATGAAACATAGGTATATAAAGTAAAATAATCATAAATTAAACTATCTAACAAGCCCTTTCAGCAATTTCTGATTATGCAAATTTAACGCGGTATATTATGTTATCTATAAGTCTCTGTTGAATCCATAATGTTGAGATGTGATGCAAGTTAAGTTGTGGATTGAATTTGGGTGAAATGACCTCCTTTATTTTCACGAACGGTTGCTCAAGAAAATTTGACTTTGATGGATGTGGGTGTTAACTTGACGAATAGGTAGGTATTAAATCATCTTTGCATTGTTGTTGACAAGCGGCTTGCTCCTTTCCTTTTAGGTATTTATGTTTCCAACCCCATGTACGGAAGTACGGATGACTAAAAAATAACATCAGCATTTTCGGCTTTTTATATCTCGTGAAATATTTTTTTGCCATGCACTGTACTTATTGCATGTAATTCTGTATATAAATACAACAAAATATGAATTAGACAAACAATCAAACATTATAATTAAAGGGAAATGGCAAAAAAAATAACATTTGTATCCAACTGGTTTCACTAAATTTTTTCCCCCAAAAAAATATGTGCAAATGCACGCTTCCTTTCATAATCAATTAGCGCACGGCATCTCGAATTTTTTTAATATGAATTCTTAAGTCTTCCTGGAGGATTTAATGGAATATATTTAGATAAAAATATTTGAGTAAATATACACATACCTAAGTATCTACTCTGGCATGATGATAACCAGATAATAATTGGATGTTTTCCTTTCATGGTATGTAATTTTTCACTTGTGGAATTAGTGGATTACACTTTTATATGAATATACACCCACTCATCATCATGGCCATTTACTCTTTTCGTAATAACTTTTTGTACTAATGACTAAAAAGAAACTAAGGGAAGTGCAGAGTCCCTAAAAAGGGTGATCATTTTTTTTTTTCGTTTTCCTTAAATAAGTTTGATGTGTGCGAATCTTCTGTTCAATCCAGAGAGAAGGGAAAAGAAGAAAATAAAAAAAATGTATTGCTTATTTTATTTTTTTGCAAATGTAAACGAACACAAGCAATATATATATTCAATGATGATCCAACGACAGATGTTATGATGTACTGACGACAGCAAAGAGTGTCTACCGTAATGATAATTGACAAGCTAAGCACGATGTTTGCATGCATGTATTTTTATAACGAGCTTAAGATTAAAAACGCTTTTTCTCATAAGAATATACATACATAAAATACATCTACAGTATTTTATTTTTTTCTATTTACGCATGATAACTTATAAATAGGTACACACATCATATAAATTCATTAAAAGACGACAACATAGAGCATATGAAAAGCGCCCAACAAACAACTAGGCACAATAACAGGACGTGCATTTTTATTTTAAATTCAAATGGAGCGAGTATAACACCTGGTTTTTCTGACAATGCCAGTGAGTGTATGTGACTCACTTTGTGACCTGTCCCCTTGTAACTTTTTCATATCACGTCAAGAGATGGTCATCATGTAATGTACGAAAAAAGTTTTTAATATTCTTCTTCTTTCTTTCTTTCTATTACTGCTGATGCACATTATTGCATTTTAATTGTATATATGGTTCCTTTTAAAACGGAACACACAACACACGCTTCTTGATTGTGGCTTATTATTATGCATTTGCAATTTATATGCATCAAAAGTTACATTTTTTTTCTTCAAAAACATTGATCGGTAAAATAAGCATAATGGAAACATGTGCTGCAGATGATAAGAATATTACTAGCTACACAATTTGAATGAATAGAATAAAACAAGGCAACATAAGAGATGTACCGCCTGTCGGAATTCTCCCTGTTTTGTTTTTCTGAGTGAGTCCGGTATTCTAACTGATATTCTGAAATTTAACATGCTCACAAATAACAATATGTAATTTATTTGAAGACGCCATGTGCTATATTTTTTTTATAATTTGAGAACCGGTAGATAACAATAAGAATGACAATTGTATGTCGATTCCTTTGAATTATTATTTTTTTATCTTATTATTTTTGTTCGTTCGAGGCATCAAACTGACATGGTCAGTTTGCCTGTTCCTTTATCACGGGTCAACTTGCTTTTCTAGCTATTATTATTATAATGAATATTTTTTTAAAGCAACAACGATCCAACGATCTGGATAATATTAAAGTATTGCATATTGTTCTGTTGTATCTTACTGTCCTGTATTATCAATATTGTCCTGCTGTTGTACATCACCATTGTGGACAAGTTTGTAAAAACTTTCGATCATGTCACCGTGCAATAGAAACAATATTTTTTTACAAACAACTTGATTATATACATAGGTACATAGGTACATCCTGAGAACATACTGAACTGAGTTCACCACCGTGAGAAAAGTCGGTAATTCAAACAGAGGAACACAGAAATGATGAGCATATAAAAAATGACCAGTGTCCACTGCACTGATATGACACATCACTCTTTCTCTCCGACCTAGAATTGAATGATATGAATTGAACTATTTAAAAAATATATCGATTGTATTCATTCATTAGAAGAAGAAGCTGAATGCATATAATGCGTAAGTTGGTTTGAAAAAAAGAAGCTCTTTGAGTTATCAGTTCATATGGCTTTTACCATCACATTTTCCATTCATCTCGCATTTATAAACACATGTGAATGTGAAACAGAGTAAAGTCCACTTTGTAACCCTTAGTGGACCTGGTACCTCTGGTCATGCTGAATACTGACTGGGATGATGATGATGATGAAATGCGCTCTAGATCCGGTCTTCGTTTCATTTGTTTATCAACATAAAAAATTACCATTCATCTGCTAGCATGGAATAAAAAAAATCACAGAAGGAAAACCAGTTGATGTTGTGGCTACTTGTTTTAAAAAAAAAGTTAAGGTGTACAGACCATGGAGCTGGAGTCTAGACTTAAGGGTTACTGCGCACACACGGGTACACACGGGAGATTTTGAGCTTTTAGATGAATTAATATACCAGAACTTCAACTAAAGTAGAAGTTATAATTAGCAAGTAAAAATGGGAAAAAGTGGTAAGAAAATTACTCCAAGAGTCAAAAAAATTAATTCTCACGGAAAGCTGATTTACTTAATTGCGAAAAAATGCGTATATAAAAAGTGGTCCCTGGATAAAAAAAGGAAAGTTTTATATTTTCTATAAAGGTAATAAATAATTTGGGGTAACGTGATATTTATATTTTCCAAGGGAAAAACTGCCTGATTTGATAAGGCAAAAAGAATACATATCGATATTAAAAATCCCAAAATAGTTGAAAATATTCATATTATAAACCACTGCTGGGTACTTCATGGGAAGAAATATGTCCATGTGATTTCTAACGACACTGCCGACAAATTTCTTTGACGTTGTGTACAAATTTAAGTTTTCCTGTTCATTTCATTTTTCACCTTAACCATTTCATACTTCACCTAAAAAGAGTAATTCAATTGTCGTTTTTACTGGGGATATTACTTATATGCATCCATCCATTTTTTGTTGACACATCCATCAACATAATATATCCATTTGACTCTGATAATTTGTTTACGGTATGCTATCGGGAACATCCATCATTATTTCAACATGACGACATTTATTGTGCTTCATGACAGTAGTTGTAGTAAGCCAACGTCCAGGCCTGAGAAGCCAACCTGTGAGAAACTTAACCACTTCACAAGTTAGGGTCTCAGGGAATGGAAATCAGCTCGTCATACACATGTCACCGTCCGTAATCTTCGTCCCGTTTACGTAAAGTCCACCTGAAATCAAACAACTAAACCACACATCGAAATTGAAAGGGTTATCAGTGGTTTTTTTTTGGCATTTCCACATACGACACCAGCAACAGTAGTTAAAGTTGTCCTCAAAAAACAGCAAGGAAATAAATCAGCATCTCTTTCCACGTTCACATGTACATTATGTAGCATTTTCACCCTCACAACAGAGATGGCCCTTAGTACATGTTATTTTTTCACGGTAGCAGTCGGTGGAGTGCCACAAGGGGTGACGTTCCGTTTTTCTCTCGGAAGGGTATGCAGTCGAATTTTAAGATTTGTTTCTATGTTGCAGCTTGCTGGTCATATAAATTCACTCGCCAGTCCACTTCACTGTAAATTAACACAAGAAATATTCGATATTTTAAAGGACGCTTTATATGTATTTTTTAACTCTATTTTGACTTTAAAACTTAAGGCAAATCATTTCAAATTGTCAAATTTTTCTGTAACTTCCTGTCACAAAAAAAGTCCCCAAAGTCACTTTTACATTAAACAAACCAATAAATGTAAATATCGCAAAGATATTATTTTTGTATGTATAATTCTTCATGAAATATCTTACAGAGGAGAACAGTATGACATAGCCTTGCCATAACACACGCACTTGTGAAGACAATCTGGACGCCCCCATTAACTACATTTTATGTATATTGTACAAAATATCATGAGATGAGATGACACAGGTTTGTATATATTTATTTACAAGCAGCCGCAAAACAACCAACAGCCAACCACACACCACTAACCGGCCGACAAGGATATTATGTACCTAATTTGGAGACACAAGGCAAAAGACATTATCTTCAAATTGTCTGCTGATATATTTAACCTATAAGGAATAAGAAAGCACACAACGCATGAACAACGCCGTGTGTGCACACATTTTTACTACATCATATAATGCACAGTGTTCAGAGAATAGGGAGCATATCCATACAATTATAATATGTACAAGTCAAGCGTTATTCAAACAGATAAAAAGATCATCATGTCATGGAGGAGGATATATATATATAAATACGTATAATAGTAATCTCTGCAAACTCTTTTTTCTTCTTTCCCTACACAATTCTTTTCATTTTTTTACTCGCCAGTTTTTTCCTTCTCTCTCTCCATCTTGCTTAAAAATCTGAAAAACTCGAGTGCTTCATCTTATTCTCCTTTCGTCTTTTTCTTCTTTAGTACACTCTCGTTCCAAGAAAAGAAACAAGCTTGAAAAAAGAAACAAGTGTTGAATTTTATTTGAGCCTACACAGTTTTTTTTTTCATATGACAATTTTGGCTAAGGAGCAACAACTCTTTCTCAACAAGCTTTGCAATGCAAAATAACACATACGGCAATGAAGATAAAAGGAACGAGGAGGGAAAATAGTTTATGTATATAGCAGTTCAATAGACACAACACACACACACTCACAGTCTATATTATAATCTTTATTCCTTTTTTTCAAGCCTACAAATAGTTTTGCATTTGGAATGTATTATTGATAGTACTACAATGCTAATGTGGAGGGGATAATAATATTGTGTTATGGTATATCTCTGCTGCTGGTGGATTCTCTTTTTTTTATAGATTTAAGGTACAAAGAGATCCCTCGGTATTCATTTTATGTTTTTTCCCTCTCCTCGCTATGCTATAATAATAATAAAAAGAGGATGACTACCTATATGTTTTTTTAAAAAGTTAGTCATATAGTCAGTTGGATGTTGAATCATCATATTTATAAGATTTACTAAACTCTTTTTGTACAGTATATACAGATAGGTATACATGAAATGGTAAACCAGTTATTAGTACTTTTTGGTTTGAGAATACTACACACATAAATTTAACCTATTCAGTTGCCACCATCAGTGGAGTAGTTTTTTTTTTGAGTCAAGTCAAATTCAGTCCCGCAGTTTTTTGAATTAAAATAAAACATTGTAACATTGTAAGGGAGAACCGATTCATGAAAAATCTGCAGCAAAATACATTATCCCTTTCACCTTTATGGGGGTAACATGTTTCTGAGCTCAAATAACACTTGTTCCTTGTGTTTTGGTATTGCCAATGAGCTATCAAATAAAAAACGGGAATTTTCTACTCCTACCCCAGGAGGTTGACCGTTTGCTCAGATTATCAAATTTTATGCAGCCATACATACATAGCTGTGCCATACAATACCTGTGCCCAGTAATCGAATGCATAAACATGATTTTTTAAAGCGAATTGCCTCAAAATTTATCGCACGTCATTCGAACAGAAATTGTAATTTGTAATATTATACAAACGTATCATTCAAAATACTTGATTTGGCATTACGTAGGGACGAACGTGAGCTAAACAGAGCAAAGTTATACGTAACCTTATTGGTTCCAAATAAAAAAGCAATATTCTCATGATGATGATAATGAGTACTCACTTTTATTTATGAAAATACACATAGCACCAAGTACCACCAACACCAACTCTTCTGCTACAAAATTTTATCACACCGCCAATTATTAGCGTCCATTTCAGACATAATATTCGCGTATATATATACATAGTGCTTTGGTTGGTACTTATGTGTATGTCAGATATTAACATGATGCCGTATGCAATAAAAAGAGTTTGCACTGTTTGCAACAGAAAATGATGATGAACATCATCATCATGGTCAACAACTTGAAACCCCAAATCATTTGATCAAAATGGCAGTTGAGTAGTCAATCTCGTTGTAGGTTTGTTTTCTGATGAATATTGTATATTAACTAACAAATGCATGCATAAAAATGGTTATAGTAGTATTGGTACTACACAACAAGTACTATGATGATTTACTAAAATGAAATGCAAATTCATGTTCTTTTATGGCAATCTGGAAATATAAGGGCTTTTTTAGTTGTCTAGATTTTTCTACTAAACATGTCTAGACAAAAAAGAAAAGTAATATGGGTAGGGAAATATATATTTTTTTCTGGCTCTATTCATGCATGTGTATGTGTATCTATTTATAGCTTTCATTTTTGAGGGAAATAAACAATGGGGATGGATAAAATGTATAAAAAATACCTCCCATTTTTCATTACCAGCATGTATATTTTTATTTAAACATAACAGTTGACCAATTCATAAAATACCCCCAATTTTCTCTCTCAGTTTTTTGAAGTTACGAAACACAAATAAGATACAGACTTTGCCGGGGCGACAAAAGCCGACTGCATAATCCGCAAAAGAGAATAAAATCACTTAAGGGAATATAAGAATTAAGCATAATCTTTAAACATTGTACTAAACTGCAAACTTTATTATAACAACTACTTGGTTAGGGTAACAACCACATCCTTGCTATGGGCTAATAATATTATCAAAATGTCATTAAAACGGGTGTCCAAAATTAGGCCAAGTTTTTATTATGTATTTACGATAAGTACGCCTTTAACAAGGACATCCTTTTAATAAAGAGGCACTTATTTTATGTACCTTCTTATAGAAAATTACGACCAACTACAATAATTGTAAAGGGAATAAGTACATACATGACATATGGTTATGCATTTAATGTAGGTGCTCCAATGTTGAACGTACGCAAATGGAATACTTTGCTCACCACAGAAAACTTGACACTGATTGTTTCTCCGTTTACTTATTTAAATGCACTTTGCATCTCAAAATTTCAACGTGATATCTAAATACAAAGATTGTATGATGTAGTTTTAATAACCCAACCGACGACAATTATGTATTTACGATAAGTACGCCTTTAACAAGGACATCCTTTTAATAAAGAGGCACTTATTTTATGTACCTTCTTATAGAAAATTACGACCAACTACAATAATTGTAAAGGGAATATGTACATACATGACATGAATTTATGTATAACATGACACATGGTTATGCATTTAATGTAGGTGCTCCAACGTTGAAGGTAATACTTTGCTCACCACAGAAAACTTGATACTGATTGTTTCTCCGTTTACTTATTTAAATGCACTTTGCATCTCAAAATTTCAACGTGATATCTAAATACAAAGATTGTATGATGTAGTTTTAATAACCCAACCGACGACAACACCATCAAATGTTCAGACATTTTGAAAACAACGTATGTATATGCATGTATGTATACAATTAAACTGTTCAACGCTTTCATTGGTTTAGGATTTGAGAGCATTATTGTCTCTGGCAGACTTAATGACGCGTGAAAAGAAAAGTGAAAGCTGTCTCAAGTTTAAATATATTATATTCGCTAACCAAAAATAAAAAATTGTTCATGAAAGGGAAACACGAACAAACCAATAATAATAGTTTGTAGTTGATTTATTGCAGCAACAACAACTGTTGGTACACATAGTAGCGACGGATTCATAAGGGCATATCATTGAGGAGTGCTCAGGATGAAAAAAAAATCATCTCCATTTTTTTCAACTTACCAAAAATGAAACGGTCAGTTTCATAAAATTTTCTTCTTCCTTGTAGCTGATGCGTAGTAAATTTTATAATGAGATTTACCTTGTGTGTATTTTCAATCAGGTAATGAAATTTCATAGTTCATGCAAAGTCTTTTATAAAATGCACGTAAAAAAATGACAATTAACTTGATGCAAACGGAAATTTTTTCTTGTGGTTTTAATTATTGTATTTATCTATGTCTGGCTTCGGAATTAGTTTAAATGAAATGGGGATATGCATGTGATGTGAATATAAATATATACATGTTCATCATGCATGATTGACGAGGTGTAAAACAATGCCAACCGTGGCTAAATAATAATAATAATATTTTTGTGCAGACAAAATACATATTGCTTGCATTTTCCTGTAAGTACTGTTGTTTGTGTGAATAATAATGAATGATTATCTATATTGTTGGGGCGATGAAAAACACAACAAAATAATTTCGTATCGTTAGATTGATTGTTGTTGTTGTTGGAAGGAATTTAAAGAAAAATCTCTCGAAGGAATGCAGTGCCCATTATCGCGCGGGTTAAAAAAAATCAAGTAATGCGTGTGTGTTGGTGTGCTTAACATAATATGTAATAAGTTTTAGATGCTTCATGTTAAAAACAATAATAATAATTATTATTATTATTGTTATTCAAGTGGACGAAAACAAAACAAAAAAAAGTACGATAATTTTTTTTTCTATCATGTTTCTTTATCATGTCAATAGATGAAAAGTTGAATCTCAATAACATTTCGTTCATAAAAATGGACAAAGATTATGAGAAAATTAGTTGTGATTCACGGCAAAGTAGCATAAATTCATATCCAACATTGGTTTCATGAAACATGCATATAATGCAGATATATAAATAAATATATAATATTCCTTTTGTCATTGTGTTGATGGTATGTGGCATAATATACGATACGTATATAGTAGTTCGCAGAGCATGTTCTTTTAATGTTTCTTGTGTACGCAGGGTACATGTATATAATATATCGAGTACAGTAGTATCATGCGCCGTGTGGTAAATGTGCATTGGGGATAGATTTTTTGTTAATATAATTTATTTTTTTGCATCTCATCCATTTCATGTATAAAGAGTTAGTCAAGTGGTTATCACAAAAGCAATCGATATGATAAGGAAAGACATAAACCATCCAAAACTTTTTATTTTATTTTAGCTTTTATATATTTTATTTAAGTATATATTTATTGCTGTCTTCTGTAGAAATTAATAACTCAAGATGTTTATGACATGTCACGTATGTCTGTTGCGGTCAATAATACAGTTGTGCTGTCAATCCCATTTTTTTACCCTCCTTTATTTATTGTGTGTGTGTGTGTGTGTAGAATGTCCAGTTCAAATTTCAATTTATTATTATTATTATTATTAGATTTTTTATTATATTTGGTGTACAGACGACTCCCTGAGAAAGTTAGCAAGCTGTACAGTTTTTCGCCCTTAGTCGATGTTGTTCTCAACTATACAACCCACTACCTCACACTGAGAGCGTCAGGATAATATAATATTTTTTTTAATGTTCGTTCGTAAAAATGAAGGAGCGTGTGTGCAGCCTGGTAGAAGTGAAGTCTGTGATGAAGCCTGCGACGATCTTAAGCGCATATATATATTTTTCAATTAAAAAAAGATTCCTTTTAGTTTATTATATTGTATACCTCTCTCTCTTTCTCTCTCTCAATCCTACCATTCAAAGTTTACTGACTGTATAATAATTTAATAGAAAAGCAAGTTTAAAAAAAAATTAAACGATTGTTAAAGTTTTTTTTTTTTGAAAAGTTTTGATCTAGATTTTCATGCTCCTTTTCTGTTGAAAACATTTATGGGATATATATGTGAATTATTGTAAAAGCATAATTTTCGGCATAAATCATAAATGAAGAGTATGGATTTTGAAGTCAAAAAAATAAGATTTGTTGTTGAAGATTCTTTTCAGATGCAAGCAAAATATTAATGCGATTTACCCATATATACGACTGGAACTGGATACGTTCAGTTACGTGCCAACGTTTTCTGACCCATGGAGTTATAATCGTCTTGGTCGTCAAGAGTAAGCCACGAGAGAGGAGAGAGGGAGAATGATGCATCAAAAAAAATCCATTTTTAGTAGTAGAAGACCCGGTCAGATAGAAATTGCTATACAGATAGGAATTGAAAAGAATTTTATAAGAATGCATGCATGTCATTTTTTAATGACTGGTCCTACAGCACGTAGTTGTAATGTTGAATGAAGTCACGCGGAGCGATGAAAAAAAAAAATGCAAGAAAAAAGTTTTTTTTCCCAAGTGAATAGTAATAATAATTATTAAAGCTGGAAAGAAATATTTTTATCGTCATTTGTCATGTCAGTGTAGTATATGCTTAAAACATGAATTTCACGTCAAGTTTCGGTTATTCGGCTAGAAAATCAGAGAATTAGCTTGTATTATGGGGTATCGTGAGAAAATGGCATGTGAGAAAAACAGATGCTATATAGAGTTCTCTTGGCAGAATTGAGAGAGAGATAACATCATGTTAGGTAGTACATTTGTAAAAATTTGTACAATTTACACAAATTTTCTTATAAATACTTAACATACTAACATTTTTTAAAATAAATTATGAATTATGTACACATAAAATATTACTTAAAGTTAACAAGTTTCGACATCTAGTTTTAAATAGTTTTAATTTCATAATTTTTGACTTTACAATTTTTTTTAAACATACAAAAATATTAGGCTTAATTATATTTAAAACTTAAGGCGTGCGTGGAGAAAGTTGTGGCAGTAGTGTGTATATGGTTGATTCTTCGTTACGCTTTGTTGTTTGGCTACTCGGAGGAGACCACATCAAGAATGTAATCCCTCGTTGTAGTGTGACGGACGCTAAATGCTGACTTGTTGATGAGAATGACGACGACGATGATGATGATGATGAAAATTGTTGATTTTTCTGAAGTCTGAAGTGAAGAATGTAACTTTTCAACGTAGACCCGTCTTACCTAACTTGTGATCTACGACTGAATCACACAAGTTCGGTTCTACGGGTATGTGTTAAAAGTTATGTGTGTTTAATATCAATTTCGTTACGGTCCAGTTCAGTGTGGTTCTCTCTCTCTCTCTCTCTTTCTTGTACAAAGGATATATATACTACTTATATACCGCTACCACACTGCTGGATTAATTTTCATGTTGTGTTAATGAGGATGTGTTGATTGTTGTTTCAGAAGTTTTCTTGTAAGGTAGGTAGAGGATGAGGTAGGGAAGTATGGTCTCATCATTCATTTCAAGCGACTAGGAATAGCTACATGGCTTAGCCAAGTAGTAGTAGTAGTAGTGTGCATTTCAACCTGGATATATAAAACAGATGCTGCACACCAAAGACATTTTAAAATGTTAAATCCTTATCAAAAAAATATCTTTTCATTAGTAATTAATCATAATTAACACCTGTGAATATAAACATGGGTATATATATACATAATATACGAAAAATAAATAAAATAAAGGAAAAATCTTGTAGTTTTACCAATTGCCCATACTTAGGTATATACATATTCATACAACAACCTGGTTAAAATCTAGTGACACGAGCTATCAACACGTATTAATGACGTGTGGTGCTGGTTGGTTGGTTGGTTGGTTGGTGTTGGTGGTGGTGGTGGTAGTAGTGGAGCCGTCTCCGTTGGTACGGGAAGCCCACACATGGACATGAACTGATAATTGAAAAAGGAAGCAGGTTTTTTAAAATAATTTTTTTTCTTGTAGAGAGACTTGTGTGTATAGGATTTTTTCTTCTTCTCCTTTTGCCTTTTTGATTTAATCCTAATTCCCTGTTCTGGTGGTCGGCATTCCATTCCACTTCACTTCAATTTAAGCTCATTATTTTAATGTTAAAGTCCCTCCTCATCTTTCATCATCAGCTAAATAGTTTTCTTCGTATCCCCACTACACACGGCCAGACAGTCAAGAAAACTGATTGTTCATCATTTTCATTCATTACTCATTAGTAACTGCAGAGAAATCAAGTAGGCTGATTAGCTGCTGTGCATGTATATCTTGATGAAATATGAGAAGAAGCTTGTATATGTACATATTATATCGTAGTAGTAACTTGCCTCTCGTTCGTTTCACCTTCTCCGACATCTTGTTACTCTGTCAACTTCCTCGACTGGGAAAAGAAGTGGACCACTTTTTTTTGCTGATTTTTTTTTTTTTTTTTTTTTTTTTAAATATAAGGTAATTTGTAACAAGGAAGAAAAGGTATGTTATTACACTCTTAAGTGGAAGGTGAAAAAAAAAATTGAGCAGCGATGAGTACCGGATGAGTGAGCCACCTTTTAGAATTCCTCTTGTCAGCAAATGTATAGCTAATTAACCACCTATAAAGTATATACATATTTTAAAAGGGTTAAGGGAAAATTTAGTAATACGATCCAACAAAAAGACTGGTTGGTCAGCTACGTAAGGAAATGAGGTGGAAGACGTACAAAAATCCCCCATTGAATTCTGAACTTTACATTTTATTCATACAAAAGGACAATTTTTTTCATTACCACACAGCTCAGTAAGGATTAAGTAAGACTCTCTAACAAGTCATAAGAATAGCACGAGCTACATGTATACTCCAACCCTTTTTTCTATTATTTCTAAGAAATGTCTCAAAAAAATCATGACGTGATATTTAATAGTGTGTTTGTATATACATATGTGTTTGTGTGTTGATAATGTCTGTTTTCCTGTTTTGTAAGTAATAATGTTTCCCCCAAAATACAATTTTTTTAAACAAAATATACCTACTCAACAGTTACACACACACAACACATACAGTATTCGTGTGCACACACTACACACCAGGATAACAATAATGTTATGATTATTATGATTATTGTTATAATGCTCCCTTTTTTTCTCCTATTATGAAGTTATGTTATCTTCATTACAATAAAAAATAACATGCTTTGCCCAATTTGAGTCATAAGCCATACCTACACACTCATTCTTTCACTCTGTATGAATGACTATTTTTTTATGCTTTTTAGAAACCCTTTCTTTTTTTCCACCACCACTACTATTCCTTCTGCTTAATGAAATCTTTCGTGCTCATTAGCATTACTGTGTGTCCATAATAATAATAATTATTATTACATGCATGTATCTATACCACGCACAAAAAACAGTATCTAATTCTACTAATCCACTACCACACTACTACTATCTATCCCTCTTTTTTTTACACACAAATAATAACAATAATCATAATAATAATGATAGAAGTAATAATATTGCACACATACACACTTCCAATTAGCATCACAATGCTTTTCAGTGAAAACTTGAGTTCATAATATAATACCTTACTACTTTGAATAATGTCGTATGCAAATTAATCAAAAATGAAAAGGGAACCAACAAAACTAACCATTTTAATACCACCATCCATTCTCCCTCTTTCTCTCTTGTGTACTGATTATTATTATTGTACTGCATCTTCTCCTGTCTACATGATCACATTACCTGCTCTTGTGTTTGTTGTTATCCATGTACGATTATTATATTTCTTGTCTAATATATTTTATGCATGTTAATACACAAACAGTTAATGATATGCAAAGCACACCCGTGAAATAAACTCTCATACTCACTCAGAGAGAGAGAGAGATATATGCACAGCAAGGGTTAAATATTCATTAAAACTCTGTGTGATGCTGGAACAAACAACAACAACTGTATTTGATGAGATGAGGTTGATTGTTAAAAAAAAGAGTGTGTGTGTGCAGCTAATATTATGTACACCTATGTATTTCTCTCTCTATTTATATATATATACCTTGACCTTTCAAATTGTTAATGATATGCACATTATGCAAAGTATACAATGCAGGGCTTCACACCTACTTTGCATAAAAATACTTTGCTCGTCGTCGTGCACGGGGAGAGAAAATGAGTCCTGATTGTTAATTGTGTTGTTGTGTTGTGTTATAAGTGCTTTATACTCTCTCTCTCTCTTTTCTATCCGACTGTGGTACATTGAGAAAGATGCAAATGAGATATTGCATGTTAATTTTTTTTAATAAATAATTAGGTATAGACATTTATTTATACAACTCTAACTTGAACACAAATAAAAAACATCAACAATAAAACCAGACAGCCATACACACGCGCGTGATCTTAATTGTTGCTGCTTTTGACTCAATTAACCCATCATAACACAGTTTAAAAAAATGTTTGTGTGTATGTGTGTGTGTGTGTGTGTATGTTTGAGAGAGTTTTATTCACTTTTAACACCACAAATTACTTTATTATTAGCATTCCTATTTATTCTCACAAGTTTTAAATACATGCTGACAGAATGTTTCCTAATAATCCGCCTAATAATCTTCTGTCAAAGCAATTATCCTCACATCATTATCTGATGATTGCTTCACACTGACTTACTGAGAGACAAAAAAAATTGGTAGATACCTGAACTAATAATGACGGTATTAGTGGGAGTTAAAGTACTCAATAAAAATGAAATAAAACTCTCAAAAGAAAGAATTAGTCATGTATAAAAGGCGATTAAAACACTTTTTGATGATGGTGATGAGATGATTAAGGAAGACGATAAAAATAAAAGCACACATAAAATGTCTAGACACTTCCAAAATGATTAGCTGCTGCTGCTGCTGCTGCTTATTATTATTATCATTATTTAACTTTTGTAAACAAAATTTATCAAACAAGAATGGAATTTTTTTATGTGCTTGTTTTGACTAAAAGATAGGAAGAGAAGAAAAAAAACAGAGATGATAATATTATGGTTGTTATACAGTTTTTTTTTACTTGGCACTCTAAACAAATTCTCGTGCCTTTGCGCGTCCAACTGCACGAAATGCATAAAAGAACTTTAATCGGCTACCACTATTATTCCCCAAAAAAAAGTGTTAATGATATAATCCGAAAATTCTGAGAATTGTTCTTCACCCTATCACACAATGAAGCATACTAATCATCATCGCACAGGATAATGAACAACCGACCCTCACATCTCTCATTATGGCTCATGGCATTAAATAACTTTTTATGATGACGTTTGTGTCTGCTCTGCCATTGAACTGAAAGAAAAAGCCAAATTTAGCTATTCATATTAAAAGGAATACAGGTAGGTATTCAGGTATCTTTGATGGCGTGTATAAGTCTGTTATTTCTGTTCCTGCTGCCACTATTATCTCACATCGTCAATGTCCATAATATTATGACTATTACGTACATACATAGATACCACTGACCAAAGTAAGCAGAAACTTTCATTTTAATGGAAAAAAAGATGACGAGGAAGAAGAAAAAAAAACAATGGAAGAGCGAGCGAGTTATAATAGGCATGTGAAAATAATGCGAGCCGAGTATAATAATTCTTTCGCACATGTTCCAAAATAAAAGGTTCTAGCAGACTGTATGTCGCCAAAATAAAAATTGCTCACGTTGGTTTCCCTTGTGCCAAATTAAATTATTCAAAGGTTCTGGATTACCTACACTTATTTTCATTAACTCTTGTCTCTCTCTCTCTCTCTCCTTGTTTCCTTCTTTCGTGAACGACAACCAGCCAACCAAAACCCGCTTGTATTATTGTTTTGTCATTTTTTTACGGAAAATATAACGCACAAGCACATAATATCAG